>JAADXE010000484.1:0-23710 GCA_023337545.1 Pythium coloratum | reverse complement strand
GTGTCAATGCTTCCTTTTTCATTTCGCTAGCACTTCAACCGTTCCTGTCTGAATTGCATGAGAATAAGCCGAGATTGCCTCTCCGAAAAGGGGCATTCCGCGGGAATTAGTCCTAAACCGTGGGAATGTGCCCTCCATAGTGAAAGCCCTTCAAAGAGCGTCTGACTGACATTGTCTCACCGGTCACTCATATCAGGGTGCCGAGTTGTAATAAGGGGTAGTCTACAGGATTTACGAATTAAATAGGGGTAAGCTAAATAAATAAGGGCTGTTTAGTGGTGTATTTGCAAATCCTTTGGCCATAATGGATGAATTCGACAATACCTTCTCATCCATTTGTCCGGATCCGTTCAGTCAGCGTTATTAATAGTCGCCGACGTCATGCTCGCGGTGTTGAAGCAGGGAGTCGTACCCGACGACGAGGATCTGCCAGCGCATGGCGATCATCTGGACCTCGGTTGCCCACGACTGCAGCGACGAGCCGCCCCACGTGAACGTGGTCTCGCCACTCGTGAGCTCTTCAAACACCATCCACGCACACATAGTGGCCCACCGCGGTCCGTTGCTCGACTCTCGACGCGCTTGGCTTCGTGAGTGTTCGATGACGTGGCTCATCCCGAACTCGCCGTCGAAATCCAGGCGTGCTGGATCCACTGAGCATACGAGGATCAAATGGCCCTTGCCGAATGGCTCTCGGCGAAGCAAGTACACAGCCCGATCCACAGTAGAGGCCTTGCCCGAGGACTCGAGTTCGGTGTAGTAAAGGAGCGTGTCGTCGTCGACGTGCTGGAGTAAGTGTAACTCGGCTCGCACGCTTGGACTGTAGAGCTGTGTGTACGTGGCTGGTGATGAGAGGATCGCCCACGACCGCTTGAATAGCTCTTTGGCTGGGAAGGTCTTGAACGATTTCTTTAACGAGAACGTGAGCAAGCGATCTTCGACCACGCGCGTCACTTGCCAGCCAAGCTCTTGGTTCATACACGGCTTATCCGGTTCAGCCATGGACTTGACGATGTGGGCTCGAGCCTTTGCCACCACCAGCTCATACTCGGATACGGAGAGCGAGTGGAAGTAGAACGCCTGGAATACACAAGGAATGAGCCCAGCTCAGCAGGGTCATAGTGGCGTAGTGCACTCACCGTAGCAGCGTGGTTCATGTCCAGTATGTTCTGGATGGTGTGGCTTAGGCTCACCAGCTCGCTGTGGTGGTTGTACAAGGCTTCGTTTTCAATGACCAGTGCGCACTGGAGCTGCGTGAGCTCGCTGTACTTCTGCAGTAGCTGCTCGGAAGCCGGCACGTCGCACGCCTTGATGTCCGGTGTCTGGATGCTAGTCGAAGGCATCAGTAGTTGGGCAAACTGAGCTTCCAGCGACGCGAGCTGTTGTCGGAGCGAGTTCATCTTGTGCTACCGTGTGATTGATGTATGAGAACATCAATCATACCATTTAGGCGCATTGATACCAGTAGCATGTGGTCTTACCTTTTGCCTGTCGTAGGCCTGCTTCACGTAGGTCCGTTGACGAAGACGCTTGAGTCGAAGCCGCTCTTCGGCGGTTGACGCCTGAGCATCTCGTGTAGCATGCAGATCCATTACTACGGAGGACGAGTGAGCTCTCGGGGAAGAATCGGAAACTCAGGCAACACGAGCGGCGTTCTTTTCGAGTCGCACGCTCGCGTCTTCCCGGTGCTGGAAGTGCAGAAGGCATGTGGAGCGTCTAGTGAACACCTATTCATCCAATTGGAGACCTTGAATTTAGTTTCTGACCAAAGAAATGAGTCGCCATATCATCACGAGACCCGTAGATGACGCGGGACCTGGGATCCTTCTTCCGGGAGGAGTATACTCGACACCACAATCACACAGAACGACTCATGAAAGTTCTTCCACTCATACATGTGTGTCCATGCGATCTTTCGGCTGCTCATCTCGCTGTGGCGTAGCAAACGGGTACGTAAAGCATTACCGGTACGGTACCATGAATGCGCAACACACTACACAGTTCGCGTCATCTCACGAGCAATCGCTTCCCCAACGCCAAGTGTTCCCACCGCAGACACATCAGCAGAACTTCGACTTCCCACAGACTCGCCTTGGAACTTCCGCCGAAGTGGTAATCACAGGCTCGTGGGTTCGCCGTCTCGCGGATCACGATCCAATTGTTGAACTTCGCCCAGAATTCCGACCGCGTCGCTCCTCCGTCGACGGGATGGGCCTTGTCTTGGGCATCTTCAATCACGGCGTTGATTCCGTCTTCATCCCAGTGCACGGCGTGTCGGTCGATCGAACGGAACAGGATCATGTAGCCGCCGGCGATGGGCGTCTTCGCCAGTAGGTACAGGCTCTTGAACGTCACGGGGACGTTTCTGGGACGCATGGTCCAGTAGAACAGCACGGTGTCGTTGTCTACTTGCTGTAGGATGCGTGACGTGGCGTTCATGGACGAGCCGTAGATCTTGCAGTTGGTCCGCGGGTTCGAGAGCAGCGACCACGTTCGCTCGAGGAGTTCGTAGGCCGTAAAACCGGAAATCAACTTTTCAAAGGCAAATTCCAACGCGTCGCCAGAGACGGACCGCCGATCTGTCCACTCAAACACCTTGACGCCAGTGCTTCGTCCTGAGGGCCTCGCAGCGAAGAGGAACGCCTCGTCACGACAGTTGAGCACAGCCTTGAGGTATGTTTCGTAGGGCAGAGGGCGGAAATGCATCGGCATCTCGGACAGCAGCGGCTACAAAACATGAACATCAAAGATGAATGATTGATGTTTCCGATCGAAAATCCGTCGAAGATTGTTTGATGATGAAGCGTACCTGTGCGGACTCGTCGTTGACAATCTGAAGGCGCGCCTCGAGGATCATCCACTCCGTGTTCAAACGGAGCAGCTCTTCGTTTTCCTCGTACAGCGTCTGCTGGAGTTCAGTGAGCTGCTTGTACCGCTGCAACAATAGCACGCTTCCTCGCCCTTCGCCGTGCTCTTGATCACCATCGCACTCTTCCGAAACATTAGCAGCATCGCGGCTATCACTCGCCGGGTCGTGCTTCACCTCGTCATCGCTTGGTTTCCTGGACTCGAGCAGGCTTTTGAAGTGTTCCTCGAGTTTGGCGAGCTCTGCCCGAAGCGTCTCGACCCGCGACTGTAGAATCAAACAACCCCATCATCCACAACATCAATCAATCGCGCCCCTCCAGTAAATGTCCGCAAGAATCAATCAACTCAAACCTTCTTCTTTTCATAGGATTTCTTGGCGTAGACGCGGTCGCGCTCGCGTTTCTTGACCTCCTCATCCAACTCATCCGATCCTACTGGTAATGGAGACGAGGCCTTCGCGGCGTCCACTGTGCGAGCAGGCGCGTACATCAAATCCTGTGAGTGATGGAAGGACGTTGCCGCGTCTTCTCCGTTGCCGCGATGTGCCGGTCAGTCAATCAGCTGCAACAGCATTGCTCAGACTGTCAATGTCGGAATGTCAATATTTCAGCCAATCAACAGAAATTTTGGACCAATTTACAACCAATGTGCTGCGTGTTTGGGATGCGTTCTGTCTGACTCCATTGAAACGGAAAACGCCGCATGCCCCAGTATCCACCCGGAGGACGGTCTTCATGCATCACGTTTGATGGACGGGGTCGTGCATCAGTCCCTGATGGCGAGCATTGATTGATGTACCCTACTCAAAATGGCCAAGCTCCTGGGTTGATGGTGAGCTGTTCACCATGAGTAAGTTGACATCGAACTGGCCGGTGGTAAGATTACACTTTTGGTTAGCTGAAGGCATCAATGTGGCTGTGATCTGCATTCTATTATGGTCCTTCTTCCTCGAAGCTGAACAAGGTTGGCGTCACTGGCCAAACCCACTCAACACCACCACGCCATTTTCATTGCTGCCATTCTCCCTTCTCCGAGCCGACCCAATGGAGACCACGAAGCGACGTCGCGTCGTCATCCTTTGGATCGTCGTCGTGACGATCCATACAGCGATCGCAGCATTCGCCGTTGGTGCGAGCGCATTGAACACGTACTTAGCACTTCCTTCGCGAGCCTGTACGTTGAGTGTGCTTGCCGTGCCGCAGTCGTTCAATATTGCGAGTCGTCTTCGGTGTCATCGGCTTGTGGCACATCACGGGCTTTTCAGGATTGCTGACGCGACGATCGCGAGACGAAGACTGTGCTTCATACGGTTTCCTCACACGCCAACAACGGTCGGCATGCCGGCAAAGGCGGGGCCGGTGATCGATGCCGTCGAATCGATCCCCACTCGACTTGCAATATTCGCACACCCCTTCATCACTCAAACGAATCATGTTGGACGATTGGTCGCGCAATCTCGTTCGACTGGCGCTTCACGCTTCGCGAGGTCGTTGAGATTGTGATGCAGACGTACGAAGCGTACGCCATCAGCTGGACGGTTACGAGGACTTGGATCAATCAACTCACAGTCGGATCGATCGTACTCAACTGCACGTTGACGCCGCTCCTCTCGGTTGTACTTCGCCACCGCGAGGACACACGGAGGTTCTATTGCATCGTGCTGGATCTTGTCTTGGACTTCAGTTGCGCGATCGTCGTGCCGTTCTTGATCGTGTACCCGTACATCGCAGAGTACGACCCGCTCGCCCAAGGATGCAGGAACAAGTTGTTCTATGACGATGTGTGGCGCGCCAATGCGTTTGTCGAAGGCTGTCAGGTGCTCATCACATCCGTGTTTGATGCCATTTCCACGATTGTCCCGCACTTGAGTTTGTTGCATAGTCTGAACTCGGTGAAGGCGATGCATCACGAAAAACGGGAGGTATCAACTGCCGGTAAACTGAGCGGATCTGCCCACGGCATGGCCGTACGAGTATGCCCGACCCCACAGGCACTGAAGACCCCACCGAAACCTCTCACCATTCAATCGAAGCGAGGATATCGCCGTCTCCTTTCGCTCGTCCACGTCGCGCTCGTCGGATGGGGTGTAAGCGTTGCGATGATCCACTACCAAGCCAGTGCGCGTGACGATGTCTCAGCCTTGACCAGTTCCTGTGCAGCGCACCCTCGTGCGTGGTTTGCGGAGTTGATGCCGTGTACCGTTGTGTACTTGAACTGTGCTCGCGCAGACACTGCCGGTCATGCAGATGACCTCACGACGATTCTCGATTTCGTCGATCGGCGTTCGCTCGCGAGCCTCGTCCTGATGCACTGTCCGGAACTAGAGATGCCATCGATCTTGACCGAGTTTGCAGTTGTTCGTAATGTCGATATCTACAACTCGACCCTCGTCTCGTGGTCAGCGGAGGCAGCAGTGACAGACTACCTCCACCCGATGCTCGACCGTGTCGCCTTCGTACGCACGAATATCTCCACAATTCCAGAAGGAATCCTCCACTCGAATATTCCACGTAGTTTGGTTCGCGTCGCATTCGTGAGCACGAACTTGACCAGACTTCCTCCGGGAATCAAGACTCACTGGGCCGATCACTCGTTTACCTTCTTGACCTTCGAGCGATCTCAGCTTGTATCCGAGGGTATGGATGTACTTGGGGCAATGTCGGCAAGGTACTTGCAGCTACCCGGTAACAATCTCACGAAATTTCGCCCGCGATCTTGAGCAGCTCCCGATTCTTGTACATCGTGCTGTCGGATAACCCGCTGCAAGAGCTCCCACGAGACGGTACTGTTCAGAACCCTGGCTTCCGCGAGTTGCTCGCTGAGGTTACCAACGTGTCCGTAGTTCCGCCTTGGCTCACAGAGTACCACGCGCGCGGAGGTACGGGGATTAAATTCTCACAATCGCCTGTGTGTACGAATGACAACACTGCCATCACCGCATCGATGTGCTCGTCTGTGTTGCTGACAGACTTTTACACGTATCCAATGTCAGTCGTCGAGCGTTTCCGCGCCGTGTAGAGTTCTTCAAATCTCGAGCAGGATCGTGGGTCCGATTGCCATCTTCTCCCATCGCAACGCCACAAACAGCACTTCTTTCAGCCACACGTTGGTCATCGTCGAGCCGCCAAAGTGGAACCGACACGATTCCGGTCCATCTTCATACACGATCGCCCAGGCGTACTTCTCGACCCAGATCTCGCGCCTTGGAGGGTTCTCACTGAATGGATGAGCCACCAGCCCAGCCAGTTCGTGCGTCGTCCTCACGTTCTCCCTCGCGTCTTCGATCACTTGATTCACGAGCCCATCGTCAAACGAGATCAGCTTCGGGTCGATAGACCGGAACAAGACCAAGTATCCTTCCGCGATGCGCAGACGACTCAGTAGAAACACCGTCTTGGCCGTGAACTCGAGCTCATCCGACTGGATCGTGCGGTACATGAGCAGCGTATCCTGGTTCACGTGCTGCAGAATCTCCAATTTGGCTTGTAGAGACGGATTGAAGAGCTGCGCGCACCGCTCCTCCGACGACACGACTTCCCACGTGCGGTCCACGACTTCCCTCGCAGACAGCGTCGCAAATCGCTTCTCCAGCGCAAACTTGAGTTCGTTTCCCTGCACTTGGCGGTAGTCTGTCCAGCCGAACACGCTCGCGCGAAGCGACAATTTATTAGGACTGTGGGCGAACCGCAGTACGTCGTCACGCGTGGCCGCTAAGATCTGCGCGCAGACGGCATCAGACAGCGGCTCGAATAAAAACGGCGTCTCGCTAAGTGGCGTGGGCGCGTCGACGTCGAGCACTTGCTGGAGACGGCCTTCCAGCGTCATTTGGTCGGCGTTGCGGTTGTATAATACCTCATTTTCGAGCACGAGCTGCCGCTTCACGCGCGTGAGTTCCACGTACGCGGCCAGCAGCGGGGATTCCGTCGATTCAGACGATGGCGTCGCCTGTGGCTGCGTGAGAAGCGCGTTGTACTTGGCGTCCAATGCGTCGAGTTCTTGCTTTAGTGCGGAGATCGTGGTCTGTTTCCCCAACAAAATATACACAAACAGAGCCGTCAGAATGAGCTCGTGCTCGACAAGAAGCCAGCGAACACCATTAGGAAGTCGTACGTACCCCTTTCTTGTTGTAGGACTTGCGGCAAGACTCGCGGTGGCGCAACAAGCGATCGCGTTTGACCACATCCCGCGGGTCTGCTGTTGGAGCGGCGTTTGTTCGTTCCACAGGGTCTTTCGCGATGAGGATGGGACGGCTGGACTGCGGAGAGATCACAGGAGCAGAATGGCCGTCGTGCGGCGGGCTGGCGTGATGAGAAGCGGTGGAAATCGCGCCTTTGCCGTCGCCATTTACAGCGGTAGCCGTCGTCTTCTTCGCTTGGCGCACCATGCTGTCAAATTTGTTGGTGACCGCCAGGCGTTGGTGATGACGTGCTTTCGTTGGCGAAATTGGCGGTCTATCCGGATAAATTTCGAGGTTGCGTCCTCCAAGATGTTGGCGTTGGCGAGTTCCTGATGGCGTATCAGGAAAACCCATTCCGATTGGCCGAGGAGGGAAAAATGACCATCACTCCACGATATATTTTGGCCAATTAAAAACGTTTATATTCTGATTCAGATAACTAGACAGCTTGATTTTCAATATTTGCGTTAGAAAATTCGGAAACCAAGCGTGCATCTTGCGGATTTTGGGTTGTCTATTCGATGATGATGAGGTGTATTATATTAAGTTACAGTTAATCCTGAACTAGTATAACCCTACGAACGGGTTACGCACACGTAACCTGCTCGGTTGGACCCTCTGAACGCTCACGGCTGCGCCCGTGGGTGCTGCTGTGGAGCGTCCTGTGATCCGCAGATAGTTTGAGAGCGCTGCCACTAGTACGCGTCTTGCTGGGAGGTTGTCTCCGGGAGAAGGGAGGCGCTGAGCCATTGGTTCACGTCGTTCGCGAGCCATTCCCGGATCTCGTCGAGTTCTGGTCGAGTGCTTAGGCCGTCGATCTGATAGCTGGTACGGGAGTCCATTGCCTGGTTTGCTGCCTTGTCGGCCATCTTGTTGTGCATGCGGAAATGGTGGTGCCAGCCGAGGACACGGATGCCGTCTGCTTTGGTTCTGGCGTGCTCGTACCAGGGTGCGAGCTTATCTTGGTTGTCTCCGGTGAGAGAGTTGGTTGATGATCATCAAACTGTCTCCAACGACAGAGAGAGGACGCCACTGGTTCTCCACGGCCGCGTCCAGACCCGTACACAGGTGGGTTGTCTATTCGATATACGTTAAGTTCTAAAGTATCTAGGCCATCACTTTGTCGCTGAGTTGCGTGTGCTCCAGGAATTCCTTCCAGGCCACCGGGAACATCGTCGCAACGTGTTCTTTCAGCTGCTTCTTCGCCTCAGCGTCCGTTCCACAGACCTTCAGACGCTCATCGTGCAGGTACGTCACAAAGCTCTCGCCCAGTGACTGGTACGCGGCACACTCGTCATCTGACAGATCCAGGTAGCTCTGAATTGCCTTAAACCGCTTTTGAAGTGACTTCCGTGTGTCTTGCAACGCGTCGATGGCCACTTCTTCAGCGGTTTTGTCGGCCGTCTCGACCTGAGCCGCCTGCTTCTTCTTGCCGTTGGCACCCTTCTTCGCAGGAGCTGCCGTAGCTGCTGGCTTTGCCTTTGGCATCGCCTTGTTCAGGAAGCTCTTGGCCTTCTCGCGGATCGCTCGCAGACACACATACCACACAGTCTTGAACTTCTCCATGCCGATCACGCTCGCGTTCTCGTCGAGGAATAGGTTCACAGCACCTTCGTGCTGGTACGCCGTGCGGATCTCGTGCAGCGTCTGCGCCATCAAGTCCGGCGTGTTGCCCACTACCTTGAATTCGACCGTACGAAGCCCAAGCGACTGCATCAGTTCATAGGCAAGCACGGGGTTCACGCAGATTTCCACTCCTTCGACTTCGTCCAAAGACGGGAACGAGAGACCGTAGAACACTGGCGTATCTTCATTCAGGTAGTCGAGCAGTTGCACGTGCTGGTAGCCAGGTGAGAGCATCTCGAACGACGCCGTCATGCGAGTCTGTGCCAGCAGCTCACACAAGAACTTCCGGTTCTCTGGAGTCATCCGGTTGATGGTCTTCAGCAGGGCACGTGCGATCGGCTCGGCGGCCATGTAAGGGTTTCCACCTTCCTTGGCGCCGGCCTTACACGCGCGCTCGATATCTTCGATGGAGGTCACGACCATGTGCGTGTTCTTCGAGCCGACGACGTAAAGGTACTCACCATCCGATCGCTTCAGCACGGCGAGATGCGCAGCCTCGCCATTCTCCTTCGTGGTCGAGATCACATGAGTGGCTTTGCTCGCTGGCTTGGTGAAGAACTTGGACAACATCTCCTCACCGACCTTCCCATTCTCCTCGGCGTCGTCTTCCTGGCCAGTAAACTTGCGGTAAGCGCGGACGATCGGGAAATGGATGATCTTCCCTGTTACAGGCGACGTCCACTCGGCCACAAAGTTACCGCGGGGCATGTACTTGCGAGCGTACTCCGACGCCTGGTACACAGAGTCGTCGGGTCGACCTGGTCGTCCCACCTTGAGATCGTAGCCGCTCATCTGTAATCGTAGCGAATCCTGGAGCTTGCGTGGCTGGACATTCATCTCCTTCTTGTTGTCCTGCGCGTACTTTACATGGTCACACCACTGCTCCGAAGAACGCAACGCCATGGTCTCGAAGTCCTTGAACACCGCGCCACTGGCGTCTGTGTGTGCTGTCTCCATGAAGCGCTCGATCTGTTCCAGACCCTTGCGCATGTGTGGGACCAAGTGCTGCTTCTTGTCGTCGGCTCTCGCCTTAACCAGAGCATTATCGATCACAATGCGCACACTTTCGCTGAGAGCCGCCAGCGGAGCCGCAAAACCGAGCGGTGGAAGTGATGAGGATGGCGCGGCAGGAGGCGACAATGGCGCGGCAGCGGACGGCGCCTCGACTTCTTTCTTGGAGCTCTTGTTCTGACGCTTTGATGGCATCGTTATTGTGTGGTGGAGGCGGCTGTGGAGGGCGGAGGAAAGTGCGGAATGACCAATACTCGGCGCGTCCGCAACACCAAGCAATGCCGATGCGATGGATCGTTCTGATCTGACGGCGAGCTCCATCTCGGCTGAGTGATGGTCGCTCTCTAACCCACACAGACCATCACTCACATCCATGAAAGCTGCAGATTGGACAAAAGGTTGCCTAAATTCAAGGAAAATGACCAATGAACACGAAAGTTGAATTTCAAGTCTAAATGTACTGAATTGCGTTCACTGGTCCGAAATCTTTGACGCGCGACATGCCACGGTGCCGCTTGCCATCGACCTCATGGGATCGATTGCTTGCGGCAACGCGACGTGGGCGGCGCTTCGGAGCATGGTGGAGTGTGCCTTTTTATCTATTTCTGATCAAAGAAGGAGGTTGATTGGGGGTTCACACGCAATTCCCTGCAACAGCCGCATCGTCGGCCTTGGGCTTAGATGGTCTTGTTGCGCATGGTGTTGACGTCGAAGCCAGGCATCTCGAACGAAGTGGCCAGCGCGTTGACGTCCGCACGCAGCTGCTTGACACCGGCGTGCTCCTCAGCAGCCTTGACGAAGTCCGTGAGCTTCTTGCCGCTGGTGGCCTGGATCTCCAGGCACAGCTTGACGGCGCGGTCGAGGAAGTCGGCGATCTTCAGGAACTCAGCCTCCTTGAAGCCACGCGAGGTCAGCGCTGGCGTGCCGACACGCACACCACCTGGCGTAAGCGCACTGCGGTCGCCGAGGACGGCGTTCTTGTTCAGCGTGATCGACACCAAGTCGCACAGCTTCTCGAGCTTGGAGCCCGTGACACCCTGAGGACGCAGGTCCCACAGGATCAGGTGGTTCTCAGTGCCACCCGTGCACATGGTGTAGCCCTTGCTGGTAAGCGCGTCCGCGAGCGTGACGGCGTTGCTCTTGAGCTGGCGCACGTACTGCTTGAACTCGTCCGAGGCGACCTCCTTGAGCTGAGTGGCGATACCAGCGATCTGGTGCTCGTGTGGGCCACCCTGAAGGGCAGGGAACACGGCCTGGTTGATGAGTGGCTCGAATCCACGGCTGTCCTTGCGGAAGAAGATCATACCGGCACGTGGGCCACGCAGACTCTTGTGGGTGGTCGTGGTGACGACGTCGCAGTACTCGAATGGGCTGCTGTGCTCGCCCGTGGCGACGAGACCACTGTAGTGGGCCATGTCACACATGAGGAGCGAGCCGTTGTCGTCGGCGATCTGGCGGAACTGCTTGTAGTCCCAGTCACGTGGGTAAGCGCTGCCACCGCACACAATCATGGCTGGCTTGAAGAGGGCGGCCTGGTCGGCGAGCGAGGCGAAGTCAATCAGACCGGTCTGTGGGCTCACGCGGTATGGCAGACTCTCGAAGTACACCGAGGTGGCCGACACGGCCTTACGGGTCTTCTCGGCCTTGGAGTAGGTGTAGAAGCCGTGGGTGAGGTGACCTCCAGACGGCAGGTCCAGACCCATGATACGGTCGTGTGGGCGCAGCAGCGCCGTGTACACGGCGAAGTTGGCTGGGCTGCCCGAGTACGGCTGCACGTTGACGCCCCACTTCTCTGGGTCCAGGCCGTACGCCTTGAGCGCACGCTCCTGGCACAGCACTTCGATCTGGTCGATGATCTCGTTACCGCCGTAGTAACGCGCGTGCGGCAGACCCTCGGCGTACTTGTTGGTCAGGCACGAGCCCAGGCACTCCATGACGGCGCGCGAGGTGAAGTTCTCGGACGCGATCAGCTCCAGGCACTTCCACTGGCGGTTCTTCTCGGCCTCAATGAGGTTGAAAAGCACTGGGTCGTGCTCTTCAAGCGAAACGTTTCCTGGCTGCAAAAAGATCGCAAACGCCATTCATCAGCCAAACGATCGAGAAAGGCGGTATCATGCCATGAACGCAGCGCAACGTACGAGTGGCATGGTGATGTGGAAGGGGTGGTGGTGGCTTCGCTGGGGTGAGCTCGGTGCTTGGGATTGGCGAATGAGCAGGCTGAAGCAAATGCGGTGCCGGCGGCGGCTGGGATGACGCAGCGGTTGCCGGACCCGTCGGTCCCCACGGCTCGCACATGAATGGTTCCAACGACCGGTTCGTGGCGAGAGGTCTGTGGCTCCCACACGTGTTGTATTCCCTTGAGGTTATTCTATATCGAAGGTTGCGAGAAGCGATCCTATTTTTAGTATGTTTCCTGTGAAACTAGATTCGTGGGCCACCCTTGGTAGACGATAGAGTATGAGAAGACGTGGGGTTTGCGCGATTCAAAACCTGCATAATTGCATAATTGCGACGCGTGGTCCACGTTCCTGCAGCGCCACACACTGGCTAACCACGAACCCTGTGGTACGGCACCGCACTGCCGTACCACCCTTTCGCGCGATCTTGTTAAGAACACCACTTCCGCCATTAACAATCCGTTTGTATCCGTTATGTGTTCGTTCTTCAAGTGATGTGTGATCGATCTGCTGGAGACGAATCCCCAAAAGCTACACGTGATCAGCAGAAGAAAAGCGCGAGTTGAGCATCATGGCGACGGCGGAAGAGCGCAGCGCGCTCCCTGACGCGGCACTGCGCGTGCTCCCTACGATCCTTGTACGTACCCTAGTGTACGGCCGTTGCGGGCCTCTGGTTACGTGGTCTAACCTGATCTTTTCCCTATTATAATAGGAAGCCATTGGCCACACGCCGCTTGTGCGCATCAACAACATCAGCAAGAAGGCGCATCTCGAGTGTGAGTTGCTGGCAAAATGCGAGTTCTTCAACGCCGGTGGATCGGTGCGTTAGACTTGTGTGAATGCGGGTTGGGTGTTTGATGCAGGAGACTGATTCACCACTTATTTCAGGTGAAAGACCGTATTGGCAAGCGCATGGTGGAAGATGCCGAGCGTTCTGGTCGCATCAAGCCTGGCGATACTCTGATCGAGCCAACCTCGGGTAACACGGGTATCGGTCTCGCGCTTGCGGCCGCGATCAAGGGCTACCGCTGCATCATTACGCTTCCAGGTATGATTGATGTTGCTGATGCTCCATCGATGTTTTCCGTCGACTGATTGATTTACTCTCTGATGTTATTCACAGAGAAAATGAGTGTGGAGAAGGTGAACGTGCTGAAGGCTCTTGGCGCCGAGATCATTCGTACGCCCACGGAGGCGGCTTGGGACTCGCCTGAGAGCCACATTGGCATCGCACGTCGTCTCCAGCAGGAGCTGCCGAACTCGCACATCCTCGACCAGTACGCCAACCCGTCGAACCCGTTGGCTCACTACGAAGGCACCGCCGAAGAGATCCTGGACCAGTGTGACGGCAAGGTGGATATGGTCGTCATGGGCGTTGGCACCGGCGGAACGATCTCGGGTATCGCGAAGAAGCTCAAGGAGAAGTGCCCGAACGTGATCGTCGTGGGCGTCGACCCGCAGGGCTCGATCCTTGCGCTGCCAGACTCGCTCAACGACAAGGACCGTCTCAAGTCGTACAAGGTCGAAGGCATCGGCTACGACTTCATCCCGGATGTGCTCGACCGTTCGCTCGTGGACCGCTGGGAGAAGACGAACGACCACGAGTCGTTCATCATGGCGCGTCGCCTGATCCGTGAAGAAGGTTTGCTCTGCGGTGGCTCGTGTGGATCTGCGATGGCTGCTGCTGTGCGTGCGGCCTCGACGCTGAAGAAGGGCCAGCGTTGTGTCGTCATTCTTCCGGATTCGACCCGAAACTACATGACCAAGTTCCTCAACGACAACTGGATGTACGAGAACAAGTTCACGGAGACCTCGCTCCACTCGAGCGAGAACTACTCGCGCTTCCGCAAGAACCAAACGACATGGTGGGCGCCCAAGAGCGTGTCGGAGCTTCAGGTCGCGATGCCATCGACCGTCGAGCCGACCGTGGCGTGTTCGGAGGCGATCGAGCTCATGGAGAAGCACGGCTTTGACCAGTTGCCAGTTGTCCACGACAACGTCCCGCTCGGCGTCGTGACGATCGGCAACCTGCTCGCCAAGCTCTCTGCCGGCCGCGTGCGTCGCATGGATCCAGTGCGTTCGGTGATGTTTGGCAACTTCAGCCGCGTGACCAAGGCCTCGACGCTCGAGGACCTGGCCGAGATCTTCGACAAGGACTACTTCGCCATCGTGACGACGGACGACGACCGTGGTGAGATCGCAGGCATCGTCACGCGTATCGATCTGCTCAACTACATCACGAGCAAGCAGCAAGACGCCGCGTAGAGCCACTGGGTCGTGAGCACTGTAACCGGGCCGCAGCCATAAATTCAATGCCCTGAGCTGTCTTCCTGGTCGAGTATGCGTTCTCACAATATATTTTGCCACCCAAAATGGACATAGCCGAGGCATATGAATTGGTGATTCTCAAAATACGGTAGATCGCATGGAAACATCATGTTTCTGTACTCTGAAATTCACCTTGTATTGGCAAATACGCCATCAGGCCAAAGTGGTGAGAACCTGTGGAAATGCATATATGAGGGGCTCATTCGGGAAAGGACGCAACGTACGAGACAAACAATGGGTTCGACTGTGGACCTTGTTACGCTTCTGCTCTGAGAGACCCTCACGTCGAGAGATGGATTCGACGAGACCGTAAGCCCATGCCATTCGCCAATCTCTCACCGCAGCCAGCACCATGAAGCGCGCGTCGTCGTCTCTCTTCTTCTTCCCCTTACTGGCGATCGCAGCGTCTCCAGGAGTCGCTGATGAACTCCAGCCGCCGTCCATGGCGGTGACGGATCTCCAGGTGATCGTCGCTGACTCGGAGCAAGGCGCGCTCCAGAAATGCCACTCGATGAACGGCAGCTACGTCTCCGTTGGCGTGGACTGGACCATGGGCGCAGCACCGACGGCTCGGTTCACGCAGCTCTGCAAGCAACGCCAGTGGTTGGAAGACTCCTACACAGGCGACGTGGTCCAGCGCATCCGTGTACTGAGCTCGACGTGTCCGCAAAGCAAGTCGCTGGATTCTCAATGGACGACGCTACATACAGCGCGTGCTGGAGTCGTCGTGTGCATGCTGAAGACGTCGGCGCAGCGTGCACAGCAACTGAATGAGTTTCTCGTGGACGTCGACGTCACGCGCACACAGTTCTACAACGACGCGTTGCCCGAGTGGACGACGCTGCGAGACACCAGCATCCACGAATGGCGCAACGCTGCGCAAGTGAAGCCCTGCACTGGCGTGTACATGAGCGTGAGACAGCCACTGTCATCCATTGCGTCGCTGTCGGTTGTTGCAGTCAACTCCACAAGTCCAGCTAGCGAAAGCGCAACGGCGTGTGGGGAGGCAGAGGACATCGGCCATGTTTCCACTGCAAAGGGCGACGCCAGCGTTGTGCTCTGCTTAACTCGCGTACCCGCAACAAAAAGAGATAACAGCAGTCGTGTCATCGACGTGGAAGTTGTGGACGTGGACGAGGACTGCGAAGACGGTGAAGGCGACACGCAGACGACGAAGACTCCGTTGACGAACAGTCTGGCGCTGTGTGTGACTTCGAGCAACCGATCCACGAACGCGTCATCTATCAGCGACCTGCGTGTGGAGCGGTGGAGTGCTGCAGAGGGAAGTGTTGTCAAAAACGTCACCTACGAGACCGAGCGGTTCGTCGCGGCGGTCGAGAAAAGCGGGTTCGAGCTCGTGGAGACGCCAATGCCGCTGGAGAAGGTTACAACGACTGCGTCCGTCCCCTTCCTCTTCCTTCGACGCGTCGTCCCAGCTCAAAATCTCACAGTTGATACCTCGGCGGCGGCAACTTCTTCCAACGCGAAGTCGCCTCTGAAAGCTCGAGAGAGTGACGGCGGTCTCACCTTCAAGATCTTGCAGCTCGCGGACTTGCACTACTCTGGTGATGCTTCGACAGCCTGTCGTGACTCATCGATTGCAGGCTGCACAGAAGCCACGATGACTACATTTGTGGGCGACCTCCTCGACCTGGAAATGCCCGACTTTGTTGTTCTCACCGGTGACAATGTCCAAACCCACAATGCAAGTTTGCACCAAGCCGCGATGGACGCAGCCATGGGGCAGCTCGAGCAGCGCAATCTTCCGTACGCGCTTATCTTCGGCAACCACGACGATGAAAATGGATTTTCGCGAGAAGAACTCATTCAGAAAGCCATGGAGAAGCCCCACTCGTACACTCAGCGTGGTCCGACCCAGGTTGATGGTGTGGGGAACTACCAACTCACGGTCCAGGCACCAGTTGACGGCGTCTGGGGCTCAAGCGGCTCGAGTGTCTTTCGCATGTACTTCTTGGACTCGCACGCGTACATCAAAGAGGACGAGTACCCACTGGCTGAGTCCGCCTACGACTGGATCAAGCCCCGTCAAGTGCAGTTCTTCCAGCAGCTCAGCAGTTCCGTCACTCGTGTGCCTGCGGCTCTCATGTTCTTCCATATCCCGTTGCCCGAGTACGCAGCTGCTCCCACGAGCAACGACTCTATCGTGGAAGGAGGCCGACGGGAAGCCATCTCGTCTGGCACTGTCAACAGCCACTTGTTCTCAGCTCTTGTCGATCAAGGTGAAGTCAAGGCGACGTTCATCGGCCACGATCACGTCAACGACTACAGCTACAAGCGCGAAGGCATCCAGCTTTGCTATGGTGGAGGCGCAGGCTTCGGCCAGGCCTACGGTGACAGCAACGTGGCACGACGTGCACGAGTGATCGAGTGGAGTGTGAACGGCTCGAACCAGCGGCAAATCCGTACGTGGAAACGACTACATGAGACAATGAACACGAAGCGAGACCTGGAAGTGCTGTATGCTGAGGTTCCGATTCCAGCAGTGGAAGCAGAGTCGGACTCTCTGGTCGTGCTCTACTGCGGCCTCGCAGTGATACTCTTGATCGTCGTGGGTATCGGCGCGTGGATCTGGTTCAGTCGAAATGACTTGTACTACGTCCCCGTCCAAGTGAATACGACTCCAGTCGGCAAAGAGATCTTACATTCATCAGGGATGCGTCAAGGCGGATCCGAGGAGACGAACGCCTCTGTCTCGCAAGAGGAAAATGAGGCTTAAAAGGGCGTTTATCATACACATTTTTGCCATTACGCTGATTATATCGATACTAACTCACACTAAGGCGCTGCGGGCGGCCTCAAAGTCTTCGCGCTTGAGCGACAGCGCGTGGATCGCGAACGTGTCCATCTTGAGCGCGTTGTCTCCTTCGCCATGGTCCACAACGCGGCGACGCAACAGCATTGGTGGGAACTGTTCTTCGTCCAGCATGACGCGTGCGATCGTGTGTGGGTCTGTGATGTGGTCCAGCTCGGCTCGCTTCTTCGCTTGCGCCTTCGTTGATGTCTGCATGCCCACAGCCGCGAGTCCTAGTGCCAGCAGGATACAGCCGCCGATCGTGAACCACGCGTTGCGGTTCGGGATGGACACGAACACGGACTTAGTGTGCAGGTTGTAGTCCAAGTTGAGCGACTGGACCGTGGCCGTGACGTTGATCGTGTCGCGTACGACGGCCATTTGCAGTAGGAAAAAGAGACCCGCAGTGTACGTGGGCTGCACGGGCGACTCGATGTACATGTGGTTGTTGATGTGCTTGGCGACGCGGTCTTCCGTGTACGAGCTGCAGGTGTCGAGGTTGGTCGTGGTGACGATGCCCCAGTCCGGCGTATACCACGTGACTTTGCCGATGTTGTGAGGCAGCAGCGGATCGCCCGCCGAGATATCGTACAGGCTGTCGTCTATCAGCGGTCGCATAGGCTCGTACACTTGGACCAACGGCAGCGAACGCGGCGCCATGTACATCATGGTCTCTGGTGTCTTGAGGACGTCTAGCTGGAGCCAAGCGGAGCTGACAAGCAGGTGCTGCTGTGGGACGACGTCCTGCTTGTTGGCGCCAAACGAACGGCCGAGTGGGAACGAGAACCCAGTGCAGTTGATATCTTCATCCGCAAAACACTGTGCGTTGAAGTCTTTCGCAAGGTCCGTGAACTTCCACGACAGACGACCGACTGTGAACGACACGTACTTGCGAAGGTTCGTGACGACGGCCGTAGGCTGCGACTCGTCCACGAAGATACCCGAGGCGTTGGCCGTCCGATTCTGGATGAGCTCATCGGCGGTGAGACGCTTGCTCACACTGACGAGAAGCAGCGAGTTCGTGGATGGCTTGGAGCACTGGATGGCGAGGTTTTGCTCCGTGTTCGGCACAAACTTGAGCTGCACATCCTCCGTGCCGGCGTCGTTCATGCAGAACCGCATCGCGTGGATCTGCGCCGGCACATCGTACTGCGTCGCGTCGTTACTGTACAACGCCTTCTTGATGATCGTGTAGTTCATCCATGGCGCAAAGTTCTCGTGTTCCCCGAGCACCGTGTACCGAGTGTTGTTGAGCGTGACGTTCGTGAGCAGACTGTGCTCGACCTCGACTTCGATGGTCACCGAGTCGAATGCGACCAACGGCGAGATGTCAACGTGGGAAAACGTGAGGCTGATGTCTGATAGCGACGTGCTCTGAGACAACGTCGAAAAATGCGTCGCCACGACCTTGGGGGACTCCTTGAGGAAGAAATCGAGCTTGGAGGCTGGCGTTGTATCGCTGGCATTGGACCACGGCAGGAAACCGATGAACTCTGCGGCCGGGTAGTACTTGTTGTTTTCCATTCGTGGGTAGAAATCATTGTCAAAGCTGCCCCACGGCAAGTTGTACTGCACTGGCAGGTACAACGCGTGCGTGAGCAGGTTGGCGGCCATCAAGACGTCCATGGGCAGGTTTTCACCCTTCACGCCGGCGTTGGCATTTGGGTCTGAGGCGTTTGCAATGATCGTGAGGTTCTTTGGGTCAATCGCATGCTGAAGAAACAGCCCCTGCCAGTCTGCAGCAGGGATGCCGATCTCCGCAGCTTCGTCTCGCACGTAGGTGTGGAACCGCTTGGCCGATTCCGTCCAGTTGCACATCGAAGACTCCTTCTGGTACCGCAGCGTCGCAAGATTGCGCAGGATCGTGTTGGTGATCGGGTTCTTCGCCTGGGTCTCTGGATACGTGTAGTACGTGGACGATGTGACCGCGCCTTCGTCCGAATTCGAGAAGTAGCTGGCTTGGAAGATGTCATCGTTCACCATGCGTGGGACCACGGGCAGGTCTCGAAGCTGGACGTTCACGGCATCGAATCCGTTGTTGATCAAGTACGCCACGCCCGCCCCAAATGCCAGCGTCACGCCGTATTCGACCATCGTCGGCTCGCCGCTGAGCACAGATGAGACCATGAAGTGGAGCACGACGATCTGCACCGAGTTGGACACGAAGACTTCGAGCGGCGTCGTGAAACCCGACGTGATGTGACCCGAGTACGAGTTGTAGTCGTCCGTGAGCTTGGTCTGCTCCTCAGCGGTCTTAGTCGACGCGTCGAACGTCGACAGCTCCACGCCGTGGGTGAACACAGCCATGAGTGCGACGATCACACCCACGGCGAGCACCGTGAGAATCGCCAGGCGGCCGCGTCGGATCTCGAGCTTGACGACCAACGGGTTACCATCGTCTGGTGCCTGCGCTGGCAGCGTTGGCTTGTACTCGGACAGGTCCTTGGGCTCGTGGTGGCCCGTCGTCGGGGATTGCAGCATGTCGAACGAGGCGCCGATGGTCTCCGATTCACTGCGACCCATGGAGGTGATGTCGTTGGCACGAGTCCAATTGGCAAATGGCTCCAAACTCACTGGCACCAGCACCAGCCAACGGCGAGATCCTTCACGTTTCGCCGATCACACGACTCCACAGCCAAGATGTGAAAGCCAGGGAGGGGATGGGCTAGCTTGCAGAAAACTTGGCAGACATGACTGGCCAATGGGCGTCGCCACCGAGTGATTCCGTCGAAAAGAACTCTCCCTTCCTTCGCTCAGACAGACACGCAGCTCAACTCCAAGGACTCTGGACCTTCAGTATCAAAGCTTAAACATTGGCGACCGGCTCAGACGAAGCCAGACATCATGAGTCAAGCGTTGGCGACGACTTCAGCATCTGTTGCACTGGAGGGTGAGATCTCACTTTTGTGTTCAGCAAAAAGAAACCGTCGTTGTGAAGCGACGCATACAATCATTTATGAGCGGTATGCAATTATAACGCACAATTAATCCAACAAATACCTCAAAACGTTTGTTCAAATACATGTGATTAGGATAAATATCGGGTTTTTGGCGTACTGTAGAACTCACGAATCTTCGTCTGTGGATGATTGTGCGGATCATTCGAGCCAGCCAAGTGGTCAGCACAACTGGCATGATCCGAAATTCCGAATGCGGCGCTGATCGTTTACCGTTGTATCCTGTGAAAAGAACGAGCTGCCACAACTCCAAAGCACCCCCTTCAGCAGGAATACTTCAAAGTAGTATGCAATTGGCTGCCAATGCACAGTACTAGTACTGTACCTATACTTCTCTATGGTGGATCTGTCTATTGTAGCCTAATGTAGCCTTGGCCTAATAGGTCACCACTCCACGTCGCAAGGACACCGGAATGCGTCAAAATTGTGAACACTCCTAAACGGACACTCGACAACCGGCACGGCAACGTCCTTCTCGTTGCACGTCATCGCGTCCGGGTGGATCTCGTCGTAATAGTGCGTGTCTGACCCCTCCAAGCGGTACACCCAGTGCTTGCATCGGAAGCACAAGTCACCTTCATCCCATTGCACACATCGGATTCGATTGTACTTTGTATGGTACGTCAGCAGCAGTTCGGCGCGGCGCTCTTCGTCCTTGAGCCGCATCATCACCAAACAGTACAGCGACTCACGCAGTTGGTCCGTGCCGTAACTGGTGATGTCTTCGATACCGCACACGACTTGGTCTGCCGTCGCGCGATGGTTGGAGAACTTGCGGCACAGTTCCACAAATGCTGGCATCTTGAGCTTGGCTGCCGGCACGAGCCACACGCTTGTGTGGGTTTCGTATCGTTTGAAACCCAGCATCGGGTCGTCTTCCTCTTTTTCTCCCGAGAAATACGGGAGTAAAGATCTGAGGTCCTGACATTTTGTTGGGCCGCCCAGATCGTCACAGCCATCGCAGTAGATCATGAACAAGCACGCCATGTGACACAGCCACTCGTACTTGTCCACCACATCATGAGTCGAAAGATGTTCCCATCGCGCCTTGCTCATTGCCCTAAGACATACTGGACAGCATACTTTCGGGAGTACGCTGTGGACGACGGTGTCGAGCGACTCTTTCACGTGCTTCTGGACGCAGCCGAGGCACAAGACGGCGGGGTATTTGGTTCCGCAGAGATGTGTGACGCGTGCAGACTTGACGCGATTGTCTGCGCCGAGGTATGGTTCATGGAGCTTCACGTTTTCATGGCGAGTTGGATCATGGGCGGTGACGCCCTCAGCACAGATCTGGCACTTGGATGAAGCAATGATCATCTGTGGGCAACGACGCGAGTGCTTGAATGACCTTATGGATGCGGCTCTCGGCGGCTCTCGAGTCTTATGGGTTCAAAGAGAAAAAATAATGTGCACGCAGGAATGGAAACTGATCGAAGAGTCGGAAGTGGGTACACTGGGTACTGTGGATGATCCAGTAGAACATTCGTACGGTCAAGAGCCTCGGCAAAAATTGGGTCTCGGACAGACTGGGTCGGTGGGATGTTCCTTGACCTGTGCGATCAGCTCGTGGGAATGTGGCCCATGGACCTGAGTAATATACAACAACAACGACAAATTTAGGTCTCGGGTACAATGGATTATCTGAATTTTGAAGCTCTCACGATACGAAAGCAAATCAAGCGTTAACAACCCCGGAGACAGCGTGAGCGTTTGCGCGCTGTGAGCCCGTGCCCTTTTTCAAGTAGCACGCCGGCGTCGGTACGTTGTCGTTGATGTACGTGTAGGTCTTGCAACCCGCCGTTGCAGCAGCACACTTCTCACAGCACTCGCCCGCATTGACGCCGTACACGGTCGCGATGTCGTCGCCGTAGAAGTCCGTGTTCGGGAACTGCTGCGAGCACTTGGCAGGCGTGGGCACGATGGTCGCCGACACGACGCCCACCTTGTTGGACTTCTGACCCGTACCCTTCTTCAGGTAGCAGTATGCCTTGCCGTCAGGGTTGTAGTTGACGAACGTGTAGGCCTTGCAGCCTGCAGTGGCGGTACACATTTCACAGCATTGCTCTGGGACAAGCAACTGGAAGGTGGCAATGTCGTCGCCGTAGTAGTCCACGCCGACCTCCTGGATACCACACACAGCTGGAAGCTTACGGCACTGGTAGTAGCTTGGGTCCCAAGGCTGGCAGTACTCTCCCGCAGGACAAGGCTGAGGCCCCACTTGCTGGTTTCCACACTGACTCCCAGAGGCCGCAGGTACTAAATTTGTCGTCGGAGGTTTCGTTGTTGGCGATGGAGTTGGCGTGGTTGGCGAAGGCGTCGTTGGTGGTGTAGCCGTGGCGATTGTAGCCGAGACAGCGCCGACTTTGTTGGTCTTTTGACCAGCACCCTTCTTCAGGTAGCAGTAGGCTTTGCTGTCGGGATTGTAGTTGATGAAGGTATACGCCTTGCAACCTGCAGTTGATGCACACTTCGCACAGCAATCCTCCGGTAGAAGCAACTGGAAGGTGGCCAAGTCGTCGCCGTAGTAGTCCACGCCCGTCTCCTGGATGCCACACTTCGCGTCCAACTTGCGGCACTGGTAGAATGTTGGGTTCCACGGCTGGCAGTACTCTCCCGCAGGACACGCCTGCGGTCCGACTTGATCATTGCCACACTGTCCGCCAGGCGTAGGTGGTGAAGTAGTTGTTGGCGCTGGCGTCGTAGACGACGGTGTAGTCGTCGCTGGACGAATCGTGGTTGGTAGCGGGGTTGTAGTTACCGGTGCTATCGTCGTAGGCGCCGGTGTTGTCGGTGCTGGGCTTGCTGGCGTTGTTGATGGGGTCGTAGGCGATGGGGTTGTTGTCGTTGGTGCCAGGCTTGTACAGGCCACTGACTGCTGCAACAGGTCGGAAACGTTCTTGTAGCTGAGACCCACCGCCGTGACGACGTCAGCTTGAGGCTTCTCAGTCGCAAACCACAGGAAGTCTGGGTGGTCTGTCTGCGATTCAGCGAGCCATTCACCGCCGATGATGTTCTGGTTTGCGTCCAGCTCCAGCAGATACTTGTAGTCGCGATTGACAGTCACTGTGTTTATGATTCCCGTCTCGACCAGCGGTCCGTCTTGAACGAGTTCGTTGATGAAGCTGAACGTCATGCGCACGTACGCCACTGAGATAGCGTCTTCGTTGAACGGATACTTTGCCACGCGGAAGTACTTCGTAGCAGCCTCAGCGGGCGTCATCACTTTGCTCTCCTTGATTGAGTAGCTTCGCACCGGCTGGTTCCAGACCTGCGCATCGGCGTTCACATCCACGACAAACGACTTCTTGAAGCGTCCCATGATGTTGGTCACGGAGATGTGGAAGAAACCGGGGCCGAGGTCGCGTTCTCTTGCGTCTGTGTAGCGACCGTACTCATCGCGAGTAGAGCCGGCGCCGTCATAGCGTGCACCTGTGAACACCACAGGCACGTACGCGCCGTCGTAAATCTCTGACAGAAGCCCCTTGATGTCGAATGGCTTGAAGGTCACGCCGTTTTTGACCACATTACAGCGTGGCTCGGGCTCGAGAATGGCCGCTGGTGCCCACGCGTGGCAGATACCGTACCACGTCGGCACGCAGTATCCTGTCGTCTTGCCAGCTCGCTTGGCACACACGCTACCGTCGTTGCGTCCAGCGCACTGGGCGTCCGACGAGCACGACGGGCTGTAGTTTTTCTGCGAGTCGATGCCGTTCGTGCGAGAAACCGTGTCCATGAAGCTCTTGACATTGAG
>JAADXE010000483.1:0-23719 GCA_023337545.1 Pythium coloratum | reverse complement strand
GCAAGATCATGATCGAGCGCGCCTACGGAATCGCAAACGTCAGCTCGTACCCATGCTCGGACTCGTACGGCAACAAGACTGTTTCAAGCAGCCACCTATCTTCCGAAGCTACAACTCCTCGCGGAGCCAAGGCCAGGAAACGAAAACTTGGTGCCTACGTCCGCAACGCGAGGAAGCGACGACTACAAGATCATATCAACGTGGCCTCCGCGCCATCCGACAGCATGTGTGAAGGCGCCGTGACCTCTTTGTTTCGAATGGAGTCGTTCTACAACCGCAAAGAGTTCAAGGCTGAGGATCTCGTGATCGATGCGACCAACGTGATCGCCAGGACCATCGCCTGGATCTCAAGAAATGAGACCGAGATCATCCTCGAAAAGTACGATCTCACGCCGCAGATCCACATCGAAGCGATGCGGATCGATATGCCGATGAACGTGTCAGTCAAGTACGGACTCGAAGGAGACTGCGAGGACGGGAACTCTACCTGCGACCTCTCTGTCTATTCGTACGACTTGGTACAAGAGTCGTTCTGCGGCAGCAACAACTGCGCGTTCCTCGACATGTCCGACACCTTCCCCATCCAACGCGTGGTCGGCGCCGTGCCGTACATGACCAACTGCTCGCTGGACGCCGGCCACATCCAGTACAGCCCGGAATTTCGTGGGTTTTACCCGACCGACTGCAAGAAAGTACCCAACACGGCGCTCGTGTACGGTTTTGGAACTTTTATCAGCGGCGACGAGTACGGAGGTGACGATACGACCATTAAACGAAATAGTGGGGCTCCGTACATCAAAAAGCCACGCCGCCATATCCGATTCACGTTCGCGAAGATCTCGTGGGAGACCGCGAACCTCGCAGAAGCCTTCAACGCGACGTGCGGCGTCAGCAATTGCTCAGGGCTTTGGTATCAGATGCAGCCAAGTGGTCGGTTTCTGTTTGCTGGCGAAGCCGCACTGTCCACCAAGAAGCTCGAGCAAGCAGACTTCAAGACACCGATTCCACTCGTGCAACTCAACTCGCCGACCTTGTACATCGACAGTCTGGAGGCGCAGGTGACGCTCGAGCGGATTGTCAAGGGTAAGAACTTCACGAAGATCCGATGGGAAGGCGAGGCTGCGTACAATGGGTCAGCACTGGGCGGTGGCGAATGTTCCATGCTCATGGACTCGTACCTGAAGCAAGTCGAGACCAACAACTACTTCCTCGAGCGGCCGCTGCAGGCCATGTACACGTCGTTCTTCTACTACCTCATGGAAAACGCGTCGGTCACGCAGCTCAACGACACGTCACTGGCTCTTGGAGGAGGGAATGTGACGGCATCGACGCTCAAGAACGATAAGCTGGGCAACGTCAAGCTCAAGGGCGACCAGCAGATGCGCAGCATCCGCGTGTCCATCCCCTCGAGCGCGTTCTTCACGACACTGGCTGGCTGCATCGTTATCTTGGTCATGATGGTCGTGATCCTGGTCGTGCCGGCTCGCCGCGTCGAGTACTTTGACGAAGACACCACCAAGGCGCAGCAGTTCATGGTCATGCGGGAGGACGACAAGTACCCAGGCAGCGTGCTGTCCAAGACGCTGCTCTTCCCAGTGACCAACGAAAGCGTGCCGTTCAACGACGTCGAGATCGAACGCGTCGCACTTGTCCACGTGGCTGAAAGAGATCGAATGGTTTACCTCTGATCGACTGAGTTAGATGCCTGGGCTCCACGCCTAGATGCACTTGATAATGGAGAACCGAGATAAAGCAAAAGCAAAAACAAATCGTTTACCTCTGATGGGGACGAAGTTGACAGCTAGTGCGCATGTCCTGTAAGTTCTTGGCGGAAACGATTTCGTTCTGGTGGCCAAGCAAGAAAACAACGATACGGTGTCGGTGTTTTTGAAGGAGATCAAGTACGTGTTGCTAACTCCAGGCCGACCCAGCCGCGAGACGAACTCCATGGCCGTCGCTTGATCGAAAGCGGACTTCTGCCCAGCAGGAAGCCGTTCTGTATCGACCGCGTTCCATCCGATGGGCAGTTGAAGGTGGTTCAATTGCTGGCTGACAGAGGCCTCGCGACCGCCACGACGGAAGCGATAGACGCCTCCGCAGAGAAGTAACGGTGGGATATGGTGATGTATCTCCACCATCACCACTCGACTGGATGCACGACGCGGCTCGTGGATGCCGCTGCCGCTCAAGGACGTCTCAGCGAAGTGAGATCCTTCCATGAGCACCGGTTGGAGGGATGTACGACGCGAGCGATCGACGAAGCCGCGGTTGCTGGTGCCTTGTCGGTTGTCCAGTACCTCCATGAGAATCGATCCGGAAGGATGTACATCACGTTCCATGGATACCGCCGCTAAAAACGGTCATCGAGAAGTCGTCGTGTTCCTCCACGAGAACCAGTCGGAAGGCTGCACATCAAGCACCATGGACGAAGCTGCTGCGAATGGACGTCTCCTGGTGGTCGAGCTCCTGCACAAGAACCGATCGGGAGGCTGCACGGCCAACGCGATGGATCGCGCGGCTTCCAACGGACACTTGGCGGTCGTCCAGTACCTGCACGCAAACTGTTCTAAAGGCTGCACCGACGCAGCAGTCAAGAACGCAGTCAAGCGCGTTCGTTCTGCAGTCGATTGCTTTCTCTATGAGCACTATCGATCCACGTTTGGACTCGAGCTGCTGCTGGATCTGTCGCTTTGCAGGCCCATTGATATCTGGGAAATCCCGAAAAGCCGTCGGCACCGTTTGAAGTGAAGGCAAGTGGTTTTGCCTCGGAGAGCCTCAAGAGCAACGCGTTCGTGAGTTCTATCACGGCTGAAGAAAAGAAAGAAAAGAAAATATTGTATTCTGCTTGAAGTATTCGATTCGTTTGGCGTTCTACTGTATTGATTCAAAACAAGGTTGGGGATGTTTGTCTGACTCCTTTCCACCAAACAAATCTTCACCAGGGTGGCATATTTCAAAACAAGGTACACCGGTTTAATGAAAAATTCTGATCACATTTGTCATTTGCAAAAAAGTTGATCTTTTCTGTATGACCTGTACCGTTTTGGTTGCTAGATGACAGTCAAAAACAATTGATATTTCTGGAATTCCACTCCGAAATATCCTCCTTCATCATACCTCTTTTTGAAACATCAGTTGTCTTGTTGTCCTTCCACATCCCACTCTTGTGACTCGCACTGGGTGGCGTTGGGTCCGACGGGACGACAGCCAAGCTCAAACCGCTTCGGTTCCGACTTCCAGCGCGGTCGGAACTCTGGATTTCCGGTCCAGAAAACTGCGGCGCATGATCACCCATCGGCGATTATCATAATGGGACGCTTAACGTTGATCCTTGCGTCGGCGCTCGCGCTCGTAGCCGCGCTGCAAGTCTCACATAGCGCCGCGGACGAAAATCCAGTTGACATGGCGTCCAGTAAATGGCGCGCGCTTCCAGCGGGCTGCACGGTTCGTGCTGCGACCGACGAGTCCAACTCGGGCAACTACCAAACCTGCCAGAAAGACTCGGGCTTTACCTTCGAGAATACGTCTACCGTCGATATCCCCGAGGACGCATTCTGCCTGAGCACTGGGTGTCTCGGCATGATGCGGACGCTCGACGCCAACCGCGCATTGCCGTGTCTCGCTGTGCCGGGTCTTTTAATAAAAGGAGTCAAACTCGAGACGTTTGAAGGACGATACGCGTGCTTTGGGAATGCGGGCAACGACTTGTCCGTCAACGTCATCGTGCGTCCTCCGAAGACGACCACCAGTGGCGGAAGCAGTGGCCCAGTATCGGAGACCGACGCGCCGTCGGGGGCAAACGCTGCAGATGAAAATGAGACCACGGTGCCTGGCTCAGCGGCTGCGAAAGGGACGAAGGAGAGTGTGAACTGGATGATGATCGTGTTGATTTCGAGCGTCGGTACGATTCTACTAGGCGTCGCTGCGGGGTATGTGTTTGTCAAGTACCAGACGAAGAAGAAGAGACTCACGGTTTCCAAGCCGCAGTCAGCGTACTCCGAGTATGAAGCTCGATTGAGTACGGTCCCCATCATCGAGATCTCGACACCCGAGGGGAACCATTACGATGACGTCGCGATGCTGTCGAACCGCTGGAAGTCCGGTCAGACGGGCTTTGGAACGGGTATCAGCTCCGTCTTTGCTGGGTGGGACGAAGAATTGATCGCCGCTGTAAGAATCCCGTACGAGAAACTCGAGTTCGGCACGCTGATCAGTCGAGGGGGGTACGGAGAGGTGTACCGTGGCTCATATAGAGGAAATATGGTCGCGATCAAGACGCTGCTGCCCGATCGGAGACGAGATATGCGCCAGATCCAGAGTTTCGTCGCTGAGATCAAGATGATGGCGGCCATGGAGCACGAACGGATCGTCAAGTTCATCGGCGTCGCGTGGGACTCACTAGAAGAGCTCAGCGTTGTGATCGAGTTCCTCGCAGGTGGAGATCTTCGGTCCGTTCTGACCGGATTCGAAGCCGATGAAAGCCGTGACCGCGGATTTGACGCTGTTAAAGTCAAGATCGCGATGCATATCGCCCACGCGCTGACGTACTTGCATACGCTGCAGCCTATCGTCGTGCATCGTGATCTCAAGTCTCGGAATATCCTGCTCGACGAAGATCTGAACGCCAAGCTCACAGACTTTGGCGTGTCTCGCGAGCGTGCTGACCAGACGATGACTGCGGGTGTTGGTTCGAGCTTGTGGATGGCGCCGGAAGTGATGATGGGCGAGCGATACGACGAGAAGGCAGACATATTTTCGTTCGGCGTAGTGTTGGGCGAGCTCGACAGCCACACACTGCCTTACTCGCATGCGACCGAGTCCGGCACAGGGCGAAGGCTTCCGGACACAGTCATTCTGCAGATGGTCTCACTCGGCAAGATCCGCGCGGCCTTCACCGACGAGGAGCAGTCTGACATGGCGCAGATTGGCCTTCGATGTGTGGCGTTAAAACCTGAAGATCGACCGACCTCCGGGGAGCTTCTGCATCTCATTCACCAAGTCTCAAGACGGTATTTGGCGTGATTCGAGCATGTTTGTTGGGATGTCGTGTCCTGCGTATGGAAATGCAATTGTGATGGTGTCTACTGTACAGCCTCCTGCTTTCCATCGGTTTCAATTGTCAATACCTATCCAGGGTCCAGTGCAGGAGCCAGTCCGACGTTGCAATTCTTCCGTCGATTTCGGGGTATTCAGATTCAGGACTCCACCAGGCGACCTTTCTCATAGTCACCGCGTGTCTTCATCAACTTTCCGGCATCGATCCGATCTAGTATAAAGGTATCCGCTATTCTGGTTGGCCTTTACATGCATGGATACCTCCTGTACGGCTGGCCCTTGGATGGCAATACCGTCGAGAGCGGTCCCGCTCCAAGCAGGAGGAGCACACATCAAAATCGTCGACACTGAAGCTTCACAGCCATGATGACAGATCACCAAGATATGCGATTGCAGCGTCGATATCGCTTCGTACTCGTGATCCTCCTCGTATCGTCTGTCTTCCTCGACCGTGTCCAAGCCTCCGGTGGTGCATGTCGATCGGATGTACAGAAGCAAGTGTCCGCGACGGCGGCTTTCAGTGCTTGTAGCGCTGTGACGGGGCTGCGATTGGACAAGAAGCTCAAGAAGAAGGATGATAACGATCCGAGTCGATCGGCATTCTGCCGCAGTTCTGTTTGCTTCCAAGTCTTCATGCAGCTTCGATCGCTGGGCGCACTCGATTGTCTGGAAGAGTACGGCACGAGCACGATGCCGCTTTGGTTGGAAGACACAGGGCCGTTGTGTTTTGGATCAGCCGCGTTTGAACCCCCTGCTTCGGTAGCGATCGCGACGAGTGCACCGCAAACTCCACCACCGAGTGAATCGATTCCATCAGTTGAGACTAGTGCTCCTCCAGTTGCTCCTGCAGATGAAGACGAGCCTGTCTCTGAGACTGGCTCGGCTTCGGAATCGAATCCAGTACCCGAAGCAGCACCAAGCTCAAGTTCGTCAACAGACGCCGCTGAGGTCTTGTCCCAATCTTCCTCGTCGAATGATACCAGCAGCTTCAGTACCGGGATTTCTAGCGGCAAGGTCGACAATGTATCACGAACCAGCGATAGTGCGCCTACAACACCTTCAAGGGATCGAAGCTCCTCCTCGATTCTTGTGTGGATGCTGATGACCACCGGTGCAATGGTCGTGCTGCTCGTCGCTGCTGCGTGCTTCGTAAAACGCCGTAAGAAAATGCTGAAAGAGGGATCGAGTTACGTCAAAGGAGCAAGTACGGGACGTGGATGCCGAGCCGAGTCGCGTACAGTTGAGTTGTCACTCAACGAACCGTCCTTCTTGTCCTCTACTACGACGGAAATCGACCAAACGACTGAAGAGATCCTGCATTCGTACCGGATCCCAACCGAGAAATTGGTGCTTGGTGCGTTGCTGAGTCGAGGAGGATACGGAGAAGTCTATGAAGGCACGTACCGCGACCAAGCTGTCGCGATCAAGACGCTTCTACCAGATCAGCGCAGGAATATGCACCAGATCCAGAATTTCCTTCAGGAGATCAAGCTGTTGGCGTCTCTCGAACATGAACGAATCGTGCAATTCATCGGCGTGTCGTGGGATTCGTTGAACGACCTGTCGGTGGTGATGGAGTTCATGGAGGGAGGAGATTTGCGGACGCTGCTCCAAGAATTCGAGGCCGATCCCCAGAAAACGTGTGGCTTTGATGTCCAGAAGACCAAGATCGCGCTTCAGGTCGCCCACGGACTAGTGTATTTGCACTCGCTCGAGCCGTCCATAGTCCACCGGGACCTCAAGTCGCGCAATATCCTGCTCGACGCCGAGCTGAACGCCAAGCTGACCGACTTTGGAGAGTCTCGTGAGATTGGAGACGGCACGATGACCGCCGCTATCGGCACAAGCCTGTGGATGGCGCCGGAAGTCATGCTTGGTGAGCGATACGACGAAAGAGCCGACATCTTCTCGTTCGGCGTCGTACTTTCCGAGCTGGACCGCCACGTTCTTCCGTACTCGCACGCCGTCCGAGAGTCGAACGCGAACCACCAGCTCCCACAGATGACGATCATGCAAATGGTCTCCACTGGACGACTCACAGTGGTGTTTACCGACCTGAAAAACTCTGGAGTCGCACAGCTTGGTCGACAATGCGTCGCGTTGGATCCAGCGGAGCGGCCACGAGCGTTTGAGGTGCTGTATCGACTCCACCAGATCAACGAGAACTTCCGACTTGAGGAAGATACCCTGTAGAATATGATATGGCTTCATTCATATAGAGGCTTCTATTTGGGAAAGCATCCGTACCAGAACACTGGACACAAAAGCGTGACACACAGCGTTGAGTTCAGCATAGCCCTGTTACAAAACACGGTTAACAATACTCTCATTTGTATGATGTCAAAGTTTTGTAAAACCTTGTTTTGGTTTGTCTCCCAAATCTCAGCTGTCCTGTGGCTCCATCGCACCAGAAGAGAGGGAGTCGTCAACTGCAGCCCACGCGCAGGACGGCTAGAGATGCTCGGCACGCAACAAGCGCATGGTGTGACGGTCACGACTGTCTCGAGGCGTCAGCTAACTGGCATCATTGTGCAGGTGAGCTTCGTGCCTAGAGCTTCGTGTATGTTCTTCCATGGCCGTGAAAGCGGGAACCCAGGGGCATTCAGATACCTTGGCTGTCGTCTCGTGGCCACGGGAAAGCGAATGCTTGAACGCCAAGAATTCGCGCATACAGTACTGAATGTACGCCACGCTCTCGTGGGATGCGGTTTGGTCGTGAATGGACTCGCGTCATTTCAAGGCTTCTTCTTCCTTTGATGACAGAGTGGATTCGGAGGAAGAACCACCGGATCAAGAGGTTATATGATACCTTTAACAATAATATATCAATCAATAGGAACTGCGTACAGACGACCTTGTATTCCCACAACCTTTATAAATGAATGAAATGGTGCAAAATGATAGAAACACTAGTGCAATACATTCGAAACCGACTGATCACCAAACGGCGTTTGGCCCATCTCCTTCACGATTCCTGGATGGAGACGCCTTTGCGAGCAACGTTCCAGCGACTGCAGTTTTCGGTTCAGCGTGGCACACGAGTATACCGTACGCCACCGAACCACAGTTTGCAATCCATTCTTATGCCCGGCTGCCTCTCTTGTCCAACGCAACCGCCCGACCGGCGCTCTGTTGGGGCTCAGACAGACAGAGACCGAGGCATTCTTACGTTTCCACACTGGCCGACATGAAGCGCCCGTCCTACAAGTACTCAGCGGAAATGCTGCTGCTGGTGGCTGCATGCAGCCTCACAGACGCGGCGTTCTGCCCTTCTAAGACGGATGCGCAGGTCGTGCAGTCAACGGCGTACTTGTCCTGCCAGAAAACGACGGGCATCGACTTCACAGGCACCGGCAGAACGACAGTGGACCCGTTGCTATTCTGCGGCAGTGCAGATTGCCACTCGCTGTGGTTACAACTGGAGCGAATCCTCGATCTGCAGTGCTTGCAAGGATACGATGCCGGCGAGTACCGTTTGAACCAAGATATCAGTGCTGGCAAGTGCTTTGCCACGTATGGCAATTTTGCGACTCCAGCTCCGGCGGCTACGGAGGCGTCTGCGGCAAAGACGACGACGACCTCTTCAACCACAGAGGCTACCAGCGGCGGCGGTGGAAGCACTCCTACGACGACTACGAGTACAGGAAGCAGCACTACGTCCACAGCAACCTCGTCAGTCACAACCACCTCGACTGGCGTCGCGCCTTCAGCCGGCACTGTTACGGCTGCCATGGCACTGAGCCAGGAATCATCAACAGGATCAAGAGGCACGACGACAACAGCAGCAACCGACGGCGGTGGATCAGATGCGGGAAGTCTGACGGAGGAGACGAGTGGATCGCAGAAGCGAGATGCCAAGAACGAAGATGGCACCCTCACGACGACGGCGAATGCAAATACGAATTCGAACACAGGCACAAAGAACTCGGACGCCTCCTCAGCCAACAGATCGGACGCGTCAGCTCCGTCATCCCCATCATCTGGATCAGTGCCGAGCACTGGAGCCTCGGCCGGTACCAAGTCCAGTTCATCCGTCCTGTGGATCGCCATGGGAGGTGGCGTCGCTGTGGTCGTGCTCATTGCCATTGGGCTTGTCTTCGTCGGTGGACCAAGCCTTCGACCGCCCGTGACAAGCAAGGGAGTGCACGACCTCGAAAGTGGAGCAGGATACGTCGCGACTCTACATTCGTCTAGGTCGCGTCACTCCAGCAGCGGCAGCATATCGATCCTCGGATCGTCGCCAGTCACCACCCGAGCTGCTGTGTGGGACGACGAGACCATCGAGGCTATTCGGATCCCGTACGAGAAGATCACGGTCGGAGTGCTTGTCAGTCGAGGAGGCTTTGGCGAAGTGTATCGCGGAATGTATCGAAACCGGGCCGTCGCGATCAAGAAGCTTCTTCCTGAAAGACGCCAGGACATGGGCCAGATCCGGAACTTCTTCGCAGAGATCAAGCTCATGGCGGTGCTCGAGCACGAGCACATCGTTCAACTCGTTGGCGTTGCCTGGGACTCTTTGAGTGAGCTGTGTGTCGTGTCAGAGTTCATGTCACGAGGCGACCTCCGTTCACTGCTCGTCCAGTACCAGGCCAAAGAAAGTGTTCATCCAAGGGGATTCAGCCCAGACAAGATCAAGATCGCACTCCACGTGGCTCACGCGCTCACGTACATGCACTCATTGCAATCCATGGTGCTCCACCGTGATCTCAAGTCCAGAAACATCCTGCTAAACGAGAGTCTCGACGCTAAAATCACAGACTTCGGCGTCTCAAGAGAACGAGCCGACAGCACCATGACCATCGGCGTCGGCTCGAGCCTGTGGATGGCTCCAGAGGTCATGACTGGTGGTCGCTACGATGACAAGGCGGACGTGTTCTCGTTCGGTGTCGTGCTATCAGAACTAGCTACCCACACACTGCCGTACTCACACGCCTTGGAGCCTGGCTTCCGACGCCGGCTTCCAGATGCCGTGGTGGTGCAGATGATGACCACCGGCCGGCTCACCGTCGAGTTTACGGACAATTCTCCCATGGCAGAACTAGGCCGTGCGTGTGTGGCTCTCGACCCAAGCGAGCGACCAACGGCCGCCGAAGTGCAGCACCAGATCCACCAAATTTGGCGAGGCTCGACAGCCTCCGAGTAATCGAAACATTGATGTATGCGACGCAATTCCACTGGCTTGTGCATGTGTGGCTTGTTGCACGATGTGCCATCAAAACGATCACTGGACACGCGATTGCAACCATAATGCCACTGACGACTCACGGAAAGTCGAGAGGAGCTTCCTGCACTCAATTATTGAGCTATGGCGCGAGTGTTCAGCACGGCAACATCATCTCATCCTTCATGAGTCCGGATATCCATGTTTTTGTTCCATGGATCCATCAAGTCGGTCAACCTGCGATATTCGATATTTGAAGGTCTCCGATAAAGCTTTGTGTGGGTGCTCGTGCCAATGTCTGGACCTTTAAAACGTATACCTTTCTCAATTCGATATACAAGTAGACAGTCATTTTCGGTTTTGTTGACTTTGTGAGCTATCGTAAAGCAATAGGTTTCTCCCAGCTGGATGCGTGGCGGTCGGGAAGCCCGATGGCACATGCCTCGCACGCGATCTGTGTCGAAGGCCCCCTCCCCCTTCCGTGGCTGCGCAGCGAGAACACCACGAGTACTCTCGGCATTTCTACAGTATGCCTATGCGTGTCAAGCTCGCGTCGTTGGCGGCTCTGGCGGCGGCGTCGTCGCTCCATACAAGCACGACTGATGCCGCAGCCGACTGTCCCGTGACGGCCGCGACGCTGAATTCAGCGGCGTACATCAGCTGCAACAAAGCCACCGGCGCCATCCTTACGGCCGGCAAGGCGGCGAGTGTGAGTCTGGATCCGAGTGTGTTTTGCAGCAACTACGACTGCTACACGGTGTGGAATACCTTAAACGATGCGAAGATAGCGCGCTGCTACCAGATGTACTCAGTGGGGTCGTACAAGCTGAATAACAACAATGGTGTCGATTGTTTCAATGACAACGGAGGCTCAACATCGACGACGCCCTCGACGCCGAGTCCTGCTTCGCCTCCTGCTCCGCCAGTGACAGCGTCTCCTGCGAGTCCGACGGTAGCACCGACTCCCGCGACGAAGGCGCCATCGACACCAACCAACTCGGATACTGGATCGACAAATACTATGACCGACGCACCTTCTACGAATTCAGGGATGACTCCATCGACGGACTCAAACTCCTCACCATCGAACGGCGCTACGACGACAGTGAAGCCTGCTACGGACGGTTCAGCGGCCACTGGCACGACGGGAGGAACAACCAGTGAGACTTCTGAAACGGGTGGAACAGAGGCTGGAGGTGGCAAGAGATCTACGACGAGTGGAGGAGACACCAGTGGAGGTGAAGGAAGCCAAGAAAATGCAAGCAGCTCGCGCAAGAATCCATCGTCGTCGTCAGCGTCGATGTCCGAGACGGCTACTACGGGCGACACGAACAAATCAAACGGCACGAGTGGCGGTTCACAAAATGCCCCCGGTGGATCGCCCAATAAAGGAGACGACAGTACTGAAACAGGGTCTTCGCGCGTGTGGGTGGCTACTGGCTCCTCGATTGGTGGGATCCTGTTCGTCGGCTTCATCTTCGTGTACATTCGGCGGCGGCGAGACAACTCCATAAACGCCGAAAAGTTAGACGGCGTCGACGCGGCCGGGTATCTGCCGACTCTACAAGACTCGCACTCTCGCCGCTCGGGTAACGACTCGTTCGCGGTCATGGGAGACGCACGATACGCCGGTGGTGGAATGACCGTGCTCTCATCCAGATTCGCCTTTGGTGAGGACGAAGTCATCGCTGCGGCTCGGATTCCTTTGGAGAAACTCAAGCGTGGAGTGCTCATCAGTCGTGGAGGGTACGGTGAAGTGTACCGTGGCACGTACCGAGACGAGGTGGTCGCCATCAAGACTCTACTGCCTGCGAGGCGTAATGACATGCGCCAGATCGAGAATTTTTTGGCTGAGGTGAAGATTATGGCGGCACTCGAGCACGAGCACATCGTCCGCTTCATCGGCGTGGCGTGGGACGCTCTCAATGAATTGTGTGTCGTGTCCGAGTTTCTCGAGCGTGGTGATCTTCGGACGCTGCTCTCCGACTACGCCGCCAAGCCGAGGAGGTTCCCCAAGGGTTTTGGCAACGCCGACAAGACCAAGATCGCACTCCACGTGGCCCACGCGCTCACGTATATGCACTCGCTCCAGCCTATGGTACTCCACCGTGATCTCAAGTCGAGAAATATCCTGCTCGACAACAATTTGGATGCCAAGATCACCGACTTCGGCGTCTCGAGAGAGCGAGCCGATAGTACCATGACCATCGGTGTCGGCTCGAGCTTGTGGATGGCACCAGAGGTTATGACTGGAGGTCGCTACGACGAGAAGGCGGATGTTTTCTCGTTCGGTGTCGTACTGTCGGAACTCGACACGCATACGCTTCCGTACTCTCACGCATTGGAGCCTGGCACTGGACGCAAGTTACCAGACACCGTCGTCGTGCAGATGATGACTACAGGCCGTCTCACCGTCGAGTTTACGGATGAATCGCCGATGACACAGCTAGGCCGTCGGTGTGTGCTTCTGGATCCAAAGGAACGACCATCGGCTGCTGAAGTGCAGCACCAGATCCACCAAATGTCGAGAGGAGAAACGGCATCCAGATAAAAGCCTACTGGTACTGTAGTGTCGACGCTTCGACACAAATGAAATGTCAGTTTTGTTCAACCTCAAGGATGTGATCTGAATGTGTTCGCTCGCTGCTGCATGAGGAGAATGCCAAGGTTGTCAAGGACTGTGAATCTAAAATTTGTCGTCAAAAATCCCCTTGATGGAAATACCTCTAAAACTGTTTGTGAAGTCATACTTCAAGTAAGTTGTCATGTCTAGAATCCGACGATTTCGCGCAAAAATTCGGTATCCACCCAAAGATCATTCGAAACTATCCTTTCGAAAATTCGTTTTCCACACCATCCAACGGAATCAGTTAAGAACCTGTTTGAAATCTATCCCTGCAATTTTCGCATCGTTGGCGCGCTTTTGTTCGAAGATTCTGCGGTTACCCAGCGTAACCCGATGGGAACAATGCCGAAGTGGCGCACGAGTTGCCGTCGCCGCACGAAGCGGCACGCCCCTCCGCGTGCATGTACGTACTGAAGATCCGGCCAATGGGCTAAGCCAGAGTCCGACCGCCTCCTGGCCTCGTACCACAGTCCATCGGTCGTGAGGCGCCCATTCGAAGTCGGTGTCTGCGGCCGCACGCCGCCGCTTGGAGCCGTCGTTTTCCATTAGGCTCGCGAGCACGAGAAATGCACCGAAGCGGAACGACGCCGCCCGCACGAGGCGCAGCGGCGCGCGCGCAGCCAGTCGCTGCAGCGACTACAAGCGCGGCTGTGAAGAAGAAGAAGCTCGTGGTGGGAGAGGCCGTGTGGGTCCAGCCGAACGTGAAGAAGCCCACGACAACATCAACCACACGAGTGGCACGGTCCACGACAACAACAGCGCCAGCGCCCAGTGTGCCCCGCAAAGGTAAAGTCCAGCGTCTGCGCTCGAGCGGCGCCATCGACATCTACTATGAGAACGGCGAGATCGAGCAAGCCGTCGCCAACGACCGCGTCTCGACGACCAAGACGCCTGCGTCTGCATCTGCGTCAGCAATATCCAAGCCAGCGCCTGTGGCCAAGAGCCAGCTCGTGGTTGAGACCACGCCGCGTCAAGCTGACGTAGAAACTGCGGCTGCTCGATCGGCTCTAGAGCCCAAGACGGCTCTGTTCTCGCCGACTATGCGAGATGACAGCTCTTCCTCGTCGGTGTCGTCCACACGGCGGGCGAAGACAGCGGATGCCTCGCAGAATGCGAGCCGTAGTGTCCTGCGCACGACACCACAAAGTGCAGGAGCCGCGCGAGCGTCTGCAACAGGTAAGTACACAGATATGGGCGAGGCGCTGGCGGAGAACCAGCAGAAAGTCGTCGATCTGCTCGAGACGATCCGCACCAAGCGAGATGATGCAACGAGTGTGGTACGTCGAGTGTATATGCTGATGAGCTGAAGGATTTGAACTGATTTGTGTCGTTTTGGTATAGAAAAACGCGCTTTCGCAGCTTTTGCGTGTCCTCCGAGCCGCGCCACAGGTCACGGCCGAGTGCGTGCGTCAGCAACAAGCCGAGTACCTGCTTCTCGAGACGATCCGTGCCCACGCGTCTCATGCCGTGCTCTTGTGTTACGGATGCGTGTTGATCCGGAAGCTGTGCCATTTGAGTATTGAGGCCACAGAGATATTTGTCGAAGAGCAGCTCGTGGCTGTTGTCGCCGAGGCGCTGCGTCGCTTTCCAGAAGATGCGATTCTCCAGGCGTCTGTGTGTGGTTGTCTAGCGGTCCTGGCGCAGTCGAGCAACCCGAGCAAGAACCAAATGCTCGAAGCCGAGTTCAATGTCGTGCAACTTATCGTGGCTTCGCTAAATGTCCACCGCGAATACTCCAACCTGACGCGGCAGGTGCAGATCTACTCGTGCGAAGTGCTGACGGAGCTCAGCGATTACGGCGGTCGCCCCACAGCAGCGTACGTGACGGAGTGTTCATCACTTGCGTCTGAGACGTCGACGATCGAACTCTTCACGTCGATGCTGCGTCAAGGTGTCGCGCAGCAGGACAAGAAAGTGACTTGCGCATTTTGCACGCTCCTACTCTGGTAAGAGTCTTTCTTGCTGATGTTGCCACGGTATCGCGTATCTAATCTTGTGATGTGTCTCACAGTTTGGCAGCAAACAGCGCCGAAGCTGCGTTGGCGTTGCGAACGGTCGATGCGATTGCGGATATTTCGGTGGTGATGGCCAAGTATCCCGTCGATGAGGGTATCACGCGTTTCTCCGTCGCTGCTCTCAAAGAAATCGCCGCCACGAGTTTGACTCACTCGCCATCAAAGCGAGTCATGCAGACAGCTCGAGTGATTCTTGAAGACGACTCCTACTCTCAAGATGTGGCACGAGCAGATACTCGACGGACTCCGGATGTTTCGCGTTCGTCTCGGGACACAAGCCGCTCGTCGAAGTCGTCGGCATCCAGAGGCAGGTCAAGATCACCAAAGCGGAGTCCTTCGCCTTCTTTGTCCAGTGGGTTCTCTCGCTTCACTACCCAAGTTGGAAAAGCACCGGCAGCAGCTGCTTACGCCGGCGAAGAGTTGTTTGTACAACCTTCGAGTTCGAAGACACCGACACCGAAGAGTAGAGACGAGTACGGCAATCGGTCGTCATCGAGTGCGGTCAAGAAGACCAAGTCGAGTACCAAGGTGAATGAAGAACGGGAACGCCAGCTGTTGAAGACCTACGGTGCGTCTCCAAGTTTGTCGACGAAAGTTTCGAGTACAGCGAAGCCGAAAGAGCGATATGGCCCTCCACCGTCGACGGGCACACGGGATTATCCAGCCGTATCTCCGTTGCAGAACAACTTCCTCTTGGGTGTGGATCCGACGTCGCGGTTCGTCATTCCTCCGCCTCTGTCGACGCAAAATGATCCGTTGTCCAAGCTGCCTCGATCAAACTCTGGTAGACTACTTCCTCTTCCAACGGAGACGGTCAAGTTCTCGACATCGCGGATCCCGACGCCCTCTGGCTTCGTTGGTGAACAGCCCAAGTCGGTTGTTGTCACGAAGGTGTCGTCTGTCGATGACAAACGCCGCAGTCGATCCATTGAAGCCAAGAAGTCAAGTCGGACGAGCTCCTCCAGCACCACACGATCAAGCTCGACAAAGCGCTCAACATCTCCTGCTCAATCTCATAGCGATGCGTACAGTATGGAGATGATGGCCCAGCCAGCTCGCTACGAAGATGCTCGCCATGTGCCTCTCTCGCCCAAGAGCGGCGGTGCCCTCGACGAAAATGATCCTGATACTGTCGCAGAAATGCACGAGTTTGCACAGCAATTGTTGAAAGAGGAGGCGCGGATCGCGTCGCTTCTTGCTTCCAGTGTCAGTCCGATCTCTCCTGGTCGCATGACGTTCTCAGACAAACTGCACAAGATGATCGAAATCGCCGAGTCGTCCATGTTCGAACGCCCACCAGACGAATACCTGGAAGCGGTAGCTGAGCCCCCAGCGATTTTGTCGCCCGCAAACACTTCCAAGAACGCAACTGAGTCGAGTGCATCTGGACTTGCGCTGCCTTCGTTGACGAAAGTCCCGCCAAGTGTGGCGGAGCCGAAGCCTTCTGCAGATGGACGAAAGACATCTCCAAGAGCCAAGTCAGGTGGCTACAAGGAAACTCGATCATCGCAACGCAAGGCTCCTGGCGTTCGCTCGCAAGTTAGCGTCGGTGACTTACTGGTGACTGCTCCAGGCCCTGGTGCGCCTTCATCGTCGTCAACTTTACCGGATTTGAACGCGCGTGTTCCATTCGTTTTCGACACGGCGTCGGATTCGATTCCGAGTGCTCGCTCAAAGCCTGGCCCAGAGAAGCTACCAAGTGCGCGTTCAGCGGCAGCTACTTCTGCGAATGATGAGGCGATCGCCCAAATCGAACTTCCGGACACCTTCTCGGCGCCTACTACTTCTCAAGAGGTTGCGCGTCCATCATCGCAGGACCCTTCTCCCATCGCAGAGACAGTTACTCCTGAGGAAGTTGTTGCCGTGGAGGAACCTCGCGTTGAGGCACCAGCTTCGTCGCATAAGGCCAAAAGCATGCCGGCCGACGAAGACGTGCCAGAGGAGATCGTGATGCCTTCGTCTCATTCATCGCTCCAGAAATCTGATGTCGATTCTACCGTAGCAGGCGAGCAAGACGCCCCACCAATTGTGCCCGAAGACATAGAGTCAGTATCAACGCGGATGGAAGTTGTTGTCCAAGATGTATCCAGCGAGTCTGTCGATGTCGTGGAAGAATTCGATTTGTTTGCATTCCCCGACCAGGAAGATACGACCGAGTCAGCTCCACCCATGTTTCCTGCAGGAGAACTCATTGCAACGCCTCGATATGCTGATGAACCGACCAAGATGGCCGTGGAGACGCATGAGCAGGCGGACAATGTGAGTGAGCATGTTCAAGAAGATGAGAAGGATGCACCCAGTCGGGAGGATGCTTCCTCGTTCGCAGAAAGTCTGTCCAAATCGGATCTGTCGCCAGCAAAGGACGAGAAAATAGTCGCCATTCGCACACTACAAGAAGCCAAGCTCGATGATGACGTCAATGCGCAGTATCTTGAAGAGTCATTCGAGAATCCCGAACCGTGCGAGTCTCAACAGGAGGTTGAAAGTGTCGATCAGAGGGTTGACGAAACACCGCGTGATGGCTCAATCGACTTGTCCGCGTTTCGAGACACATACTCGGATGTTGCTGCAGCGGGGATTGAGCAAGCTCTTTCGGAAATGCACACGATTGCTACCTCGCCGAAAGCAGCGCACGTGCCTCTTCGCGAGAGATTCGACGTTGGCCAAGCGCGAGAGTTTGAAGAGATGGACGCTGTTGATTTGGGGGTGTCCGTGTTCGCGTCGATCGCTGCTGGGCAGGCGACCAATGCGATTGTGGTCGCCGCGTTGCAAAACGTCGTCAGCCTCCTGTCGTCTCCAGATGTTCTGATTCAAACGCTTGTCAACTCAACTGCTGATCAAGTTGCACACTCGAATCAGTCGGGACTTACGCCCCGTGAGACCTGTGCAGAAGGCGGTGTGGATGCGTTGGAGCGAGCATCACCTCGAGATACTGTTACTGAAGGTTCCCAAGAAGCTGACGAGCCTGGAATGCTGTCTGTTCCGATGGCGTTGGAGATCCGGAAGGTTGTGGCGACTGTTGTCGCCATGTCCATCGAGCAAATTCTCGATCGCGTCCGCGCCGAGGTGCCGCAGTCACCCCGCGAAGCTGCTGTCGAGTCGGACAATCAAGTCGGCACGCCTCGAACGCCACGGATACCTGATGCCCCATCAGCTGCTATCGCTGCGGCTGTTGGTGCCATCATCACTGACTCGTTGAGTGAAGCTGTATCGAAACTCCGCATGTTGAGCTCCCCAGAAGAAAGTATCACGTCGAAGAACGTGGAAGTGGGGGTGAATATTGACTTGCAGAAACCTCGCGAGGTTGATGTTTGTGACGAGTCTGCTGATTCGGTGGAGTGCAGCGTTCCTATGGCAATCGCTATCCGACAATGTGTCGATGGTATCATTGGATTTTCGTTGGAGGGCGTGCTGAACGCGATGCGAGAAAAGGCGGCGACTGAGAGCAAGCGAGTATGTCTTGAGAAGGATGACGCGACGAACGAGAAGTTCGCCCCGGATATGATTGTCGAGTCGTTGGAAGATGTGATGCGTTGCGTGGTGTCGAGTGAGTGTGTGAGCGCTGTTGTTCGTGATGCGCTGAAAGTCGTTGTTGGCGGCGGGAAAGTTGATGAACATACCGAGGATCGAAAGTTACCCGCACAAATCGACCCCAGTGATCAGTGTGATGAAGCACTCGCCATCGATAACGAGCTTCCTGTGGCGATGGCAATCGCGATTCGGCGGACAGTCAATGGCATCATATCTGTATCACTCGAGCATGCGGCAGCGGCGTGTGTACCTTCACTTCAGGCGCCATCTCCCGAAGTCAAGGCGTCCAACGAAGACAAGCACGTCACCGATGTCATCGATACGGTGTCGTCATCTGACTTGAATCGTGACGATGCCGCCATTCCTGGTGCTGACGCTGGCGAAGGTCACGAAGAAGAAGCTGTTGATGAGACGGTCTCAGTCCAGATGGCGATCGCCATTCGTAAAACTGTGTCTGCGATTGTAACCAGTTCGCTCGAGAATGTGGCTGCAGCGTCACTCAGGGACGTGAACGCGCCATTGCATCAGCCGCCACCTCTCGAAGACGATGTCCCGGGAGAAGACGCACGTGGAGGCGAATGTCGCGCGGATGATGTGGTATCTTCTGAGCCAGATCTCGATGAACCCACTGATGTTCCTGGGTGCGACGTTGAGGCTGATATCGATGCGTCCGTCTCGGTTCAGATGGCAATAGCTATTCGGCAAACAGTCTCTGCGATCGTTGCCAGCACACTCGGAAACGTCATTGCTCAGCTTCGTGACCAGGCAACTCGCAATGATGGCGAAGGCGTCAGCAGGAGCAGTGACGAATTGTCGGTGCAAATCGTTGATCCGTCTTCGCCAGTGTCCAAGGAAGTGCTTGCAGATGCGATTGAAGCCGCCATCTCTCACTTAAAGTCTACTCGTGACGACGAACCATCAGATATGACGATGGCACCTGGAGTCTCGCTTGTCTTGGAGGGTGAAGACATCGCTTCCCAGATTTCGATTCCACTTGCGATCGGCGTTCGGTGGGCTGTGAGTGGTATTGTTGGTGCGGCCGTGGAGAATGTTCTCGCAGCAAGTGACAAGGGCACTGGCGAGCACAGTTCCTCCTCTACCGAGTCTGCTTATGAAGAATCAGAAGTCAAGGCACGCGATGATGAAACCTCAGCAACGGATCGTGTCCATGTTGACCACGGCGTTTCATCTCACTCAACACAAGACCTCTTAGAAGGCTCGAGCGCAGCTGAGCTTCCAGTCGTCGACACTGATTCCGATGCTTCCGTATCTGTCGAAATGGCGATTGCGATCCGAAAGACTGTGGACGCCATAATCGGAATTGCTTCATCCAAACTGATGGAAGAAGTTGGCAAACAGGAAACGTCGAAGATCACGAAGCTTGACAGCGATCGCTCCAAGTCTGCTGTTTCCCGGTCAACCCCAGCAAATCTCTTGGACGTCGAGTCAAGTGATGATGAGACTAGCGAGGCCGAGGATGAGTTCCTTCCCGTGCAGATGTCGATCGCGATCCGCAGAGCCGTTCACGGGATGATCGGCATATCCATGCAAGCGGCAATTATTCACATCACGAAGCTGCGACGGCCAAGTCAACTATTGCTGTCGATTGGGGAGGAAGACGGATGTGATGCTGATGATGCTGAACCATCGAGCCAGACCAACCCAATCACCGCACCTGATCTAAATGGAGCTGAAGAGACGAATCCTGACGATCCTGACGATCCTGACCGCGCCGACTTGCGTGTCGATGGCGCCCTTCCAGCGATGTTGGTCCTAGCAGCCACAGGAGTAGCGGTTGCTCTCTCTCATGGTGCGATTACGGCAAGTGAGGGAAACAAGGGCGGTGTGATCAGAGATTGTGTGGACAAGTCCAAGGATATCTGCGTTGCGGTCGAGTCTTCACACCCTTCGGTCGAGGCTGTGGAACCCCTAGTAGCCGTTGAGACTGATGAGATCGTCGCTGTCGCGGAAGTCGTGCAATCGAGCGAGATCAGCGCTATTACAGAAGCCGTGGAGCCTGTTGAGGCTGTTGAAGCTGTTGAAGCTGTTGAAGCTGTGGAAGCGGTTGAGATGGTGGACCCAACAGCATCGGCAGAGTCGGTGACGGACGAGACGACGCAGGAAGCGGCGGTTGAGACGACTACTGGTGCGAATGTCGAAGCTGTGGAGCCTGTCGATGGTGTTGAGGCTGTTGAGGCTGTTGAGGCTGTTGAGGCTGTTGAGACTGTTGAGACTGTTGAGGCTGTTGAGGCCGTGGAAGCGGCTGAGACGGTGGAGCCACCGGCATCGAAGATACCGGTGATGGTCGAGCCGACGGAGGTCTCTGGCGAAGTCGAAGTCGAAGCTGTGGAGCCCACTTCGGATTGCGCGGAAGCCGTGGTGGCTGTGGAAACAGTGGAGGCATCATTGGAGACTATCGAGACTGTCGAGACCGTGGAGACAGTGGAGACCACCTCGGAGACCGTCGAGGTCGTGGAGACCACGGCGGAGAGCGTCGAGGTCGTGGAGACCACTTCGGAGGCCGTAGAAACAGAGGAGGCGTCAGCTGAGGCCGTGGAGACCATCGCGACCGCGTTTGAGGTCGTCAAGGTCGTCGAGGTCGTCGAGGTCGTCGATGTCGTCGATGTCGTGGAGACTAGTTTGGAGACCGTGGAGACCGTGGATGCGTCAGCGGAGGCGTCCGGAGGAGCGGAGACCCCAGTTGATTTCGTGTCGCCGTCGTCTGAGGTGGTCGTGTCGTCTGAGGTGGTGGTGTCGGATGAGGTGGTGGAGGCACCAGAGGCAGTGGTGGCATCAAGCGAAGGCGAAGGCGAAGGCGAAGGCGAAGGCGAAGGCGAAGGCGAAGGCGACGAGAGCGTGCCATCGCCATCAGAAGAAGTCGTCGCAGAGCCAGTGGAGGCGACGCCAGCGGAGCCCGTCGAGACGTCGTCGGCGGAGCCAGTGGTTGCATCTGTGGAGACTGCCGAGTCAGCCGAACCCGTCGAACCAGTCGAGGCTGTGGAACGCGTCCAGGCTGTGGAAGTGGAGGCTGTGTCGGAATCGGTCAAGGCCATCGAGAGCGCGGAAGCTGTCGATGCTGGTGCGAACGTTGAGACCGTTGAGCCTGTGGAGGCGGCCGCCGAATCGGTCGAAGCCGTGGACGCCGTGGAAGCTGTGGAAGCCGTCGAGACTGTCGAGACTGCTGAGACTGCTGAGACTGCTGAGATCGTTGTTGTTGCGGAAGTCGTGCAATCGAGCGAGATCGCGGTGGGAGAGGCCGAGGCTGCCGCTACACCGGAAGTGGCCGCGGCTGTGGAGCCTGCTGAGACGGTTGAGGCTGTTGAGGCTGTTGAGGCGGTTGAGGCTGTTGATGCTGTGGAAGCCGCTGAGGCGGTGGAGCCAACAGCGTCGGCTGAGTCGGTGTCGGACGAGACGACGCAGAAAGCGGCGGTTGACGCGACTATGGAAGTGACTGTGGTCGCTGAGACGACGGAGGCGGCTGTCAACGTTGAAGTCGAAGCTGTCGGGGCGACTTCAGATTGCGCGGAAGCAGTCGTGCCTGTGGAAACCGTGGACACGGAGGAGTCGCCCCCGGTGGCCGTGGAGGCATCAGTAGAGGCGGAGGCATCTGTCGATATGGTGGCGCCGTCGTCTGAGGTGGTCGCGCAGGAGTATGTGGTGGACTCACCGGAGGAAGTGACGGCATCAATTGAAGGCGACGAAAGCGTGCCAGTGCCATCGGAAGAAGTCGCCGCAGAAGCAGTGGAGACTGCCGAGCGAGTCGAGCCGACGGATCCAGCGGAGGCAGTCCGGCCAGTCGAACCAGTGGAGACGAAAGAGGCAGCCGAGGTAGTCGAACCCGCCGAGGTTGTGGAAATGAAAGCGCTGTCCGAATCTGTCGAGGCCGTCGAGATTTCTGAAGCTGTCGCATTCGTGGAGGTTGTGGAACCAGTGGAAGACGTCGAGACTACCGAGACCTTCAGCGGCGATGGTGGGGACAGCCAAAGCACGAACTCGGTCGGGAACTTGGATGGCAAGGACGTGAATGCATTGACAACGGTGCGGACCGAAGAGGTTGTGGAGGTGACGGCTGCTGATGTTGGTGCGGTCGGCCCGATGACAACTCGGTCGGATTCTGAGCATGTTTCTACTGCCTCGGAAACGTATGAAGCGGAGTTCGAAACCGAAGCAAGTGATGGAAAAATCGAGCCTCACTTCGATAACGCCACTGCAAATGAAGAACACCGGATGCTGTCAAGCGCCGCGCAGGGTGAGAACGACGAAATCGAATATGCAGCAGAGTTCGACAATGATGCCACGACATCTGCGGCTAAATCGTCCGAGCCAAGTGGCCTATCCTCTGTCGACACTGCCAAACATGGTGACGAGCCGGATTATGATATGGACTGGACCGATCACGACGATGAGCCTCGCGCTGTCCTCGTCGACAAGGCAGAAGATGAAATCGTCTACGAAGACGAAATTTTCGACGGAGGTGAAGTACACAAAGGCGCCAGTGGAGACTTTTGTGAAGCCAAGAGCGAAGAAGCAGACTATTACGAAAGCGACCACGAGGCTTTGGTTGACGAGCATCCCCACGCTGCGGTTGGAGTGGTCGAAGATGAGGACGGTACCTACGCCGAGGAGTTTGATGAAAGCCCACTGCCAACCGAGTCAAAACCTGTGGATTACAGCGAGCTCAAACACGACGATGACGACAACTACCAGGACGATGATTTCGAGAGAGCGCCACTGCACGACGCAGATGCAAAATCGGAGTCGAAAGACGAATACGCCGGCGCGAATGATTTCGAACCTGAAGACAGCAACTCGAAGACTCTCCTAGAGCAAGTCCAGGAAGTCGAAAAATACCCCGCAAACGTAGCAACTCCTTTGTCCGCGCAAAAAACCGAGGAAGTGGAGACTCCAACAACACTCGTCGAAACATCCTCAGCGGAGCCATACGCGTCTGTGGAGATGGTGGTGGTTGCGTCGGTGAAAACTGCCGAGAGAATCGAGCCTTTCGAGCCAGCGGAGGCAGTCAAGGCTGTCGAGATCGTTGATCCCGCCGAGGCTGTGGAAGTGGAGGCGGTGTCAAAACCTGTCAAGGCTGCCGACAGTACTGAAGCTGTCGATGCTGGTGCGAGCGTTGAGACGGTGGAGGCAGTGGAGGCAGTGGAGGCAGTGGAGACCACCGCCGAATCGGCCGAAGCCGTGGAAGTCGTGGAAGCCGTCGAGACTGTCGCGATCGACGCTGTCGCGGAAGTCGTGCAATCGAGCGAGACCGCTGTGGAAGAGACGGAGACCGCCGCTGTTCCGGAATCGGCTGCGGCTGTGGAGGCTGTCGAAGCT
>JAADXE010000482.1:0-23722 GCA_023337545.1 Pythium coloratum | reverse complement strand
TTACCCGTCAAAGCCGATAGTAGGTGACCCATCACTTTCCACCAAGTTGCATCGATTCACCAATATCAGTAGTATTCCACAGCCTCTGCCTTCTTCGCCTGGATGGAATCGATCATGGTTACTGTGGTCCTCTATAATCTGGAGTCCAGATCCGCACAACTCGTGGCTATCCAGTCGCCAGACCTTGTGACACCGTAGTGTTACAATACGTTGGGAGTCAGGTCGCGACGATACCGTCTCAAGTCTTGAAAGACGGTCTACGGTATCAAGGGCCCCAAAATGATCCGATTCCAACATCACAACGCCAAAGAAGACAGATTGATGGTCTCTTGGAGGCACATTTTTGAGGACAAGGTGGAACGCCAACGCTACACTGCGGCCTCTGCAATCTCACAGTCATGTTCGCATTTCAATACAATACATGGAATCCCACGAAAGGAAGCTACTTCGTTCAGTCAACCACATTAATTAAGAACCGCCTCCGTTGCGGCAGTAGCGGGTATGGGGCTGTTACGGTTCAGCGTTGGTGTGTGCACTTCTGGTTCAGTTAGCTATTGGCACTCTCAGTTGGAAACATTGCTCCTGGGCAAGCAAGTCACTGATTCTGCCTGCCTTTCCCGTCTGCTGCTCGTCCGCTGCGCAGCGCCAAGGTGCACAATCATGGGTAAGACTGTTTCGGACTCATACTTCGTGCAAACGTGAGGCCGAATGCATGGTACGCACGATACAGTAAGCTGTAGCGTCTCCAGCAGGTCCAGCAGCTCGACGCACAGTGATCGAGTCTGTGTTTCCAGCACAACTGGCACTGTGATTTCATCCAACACGAGTGGGAAGCTATCCAGTTAAGGATAACTTGGAGCTAATACCGCTTGATGTCGTTGATCTGTCCGCAAGCCGAAGACTCGCCGAACTCGCTCCTGTCGTCCAGTTGGTCTCAGCGGCTCGAAGTCTGCACCCGCTCGATTGGACAAACGAGTCGGACCAGTATTTGTTTATACAGTTCTATAACATTGGCAAACCATTGTTTAATCAAAATCGAGTCAGCTCAAGTATGTGTTTATACAGAAACGGATCCCTTCCTGAGCAGGGCCACACCTGAGTCCTGTCGTCCACAGCTGGATCTGCTGCGCATGACGCGACACCGGATGGCCGTTAGAGTCCATCAAGTTGCGGACCTTCAGGCTAATCATGCGAGCTATCCATCCATGGCCAGTACCCCCAGAAGCATCCGACTCTTCCTCTCTCTCTCTCTCTCCCCTCTCTCTTTCTCTCTCTCTCTCTCTCTCTCTCTCTTGCTCGAGTCCACGGTCTCTGATGTGGCTCTTCACCCAATTGAGCATTCCACAACTTGCCACGGCCAGCTACGATCAATCCAACCCACCAAGTCAGTCACCATGCTCACCCGCTTCCTCGCTGTCTCCTCGGCTCTCGCCCTCCTCGGCGCCTCGCAGGTCGATGCGCACGGCCACCTCGTCGACCCCGTCGCCAACTTTGGCGACAACAAGGGCATGGAGTCGTCTTTCGCTGGTCGTATCCCAGACCCGAACGTCATCTTCCCAGGCTCCAACTTCCCAGCGTCGGGCACCAAGGCCAACTACAACGAGTTCATGAAGCACTTCAAGAACGGCACGCAGTCGCTCAAGGAGATCATCGCTGCCAACAACAAGCCACTTGCCGGTGCCACCAAGGACTGTGGCTTCACGGTGCTCGCTGCCGGCCGCACTGTGCCAGACGCGCTTCTGTGGGGCAAGAACGAGGGCAAGGCCAGCTCGGAGGGCTTCCGTCCAACCCACTGGGGTGCTTGTGAGACCTACTGTGACGACACGCTCGTCCAGAAGAACGACGAGTGCGCCACGGCCTACAACCAACCAGACAACAAGGGCCAGGCCAAGGTTCCAATTGAGTCCAGCAAGTGCGCCGGCGCCAAGCAGCTCACGTTCTACTGGCTGACCACGCAGGCCAAGGACGAAGGCGGTTTCCAGGTGTACGCTAACTGTGTCGCCCTGACGGGTTCGGGTGCCGCTAGCGGCGGTAGCAGCTCGACTACGAAGGCGCCAGCGGCCAGCGACTCGGACGCTGACAGTGACAACGACACGCCAGCCGCCACCAAGGCGCCATCGAGCGACGATGACGAGGACAGCGGCAGCACGCCAACCTCGAAGACGCCAAAGACCAAGAAGCCAAAGAAGACCAAGGTGCCAAAGACCCACAAGCCAAAGAAGACCAAGAAACCGAGCTCGGACGATGACGATGCCAGCGACAAGTCGTCGGGCTCGGACTACAACTAAGCGTCGGGTCAGGTGCTACAGTACCGATCTGTTTGGATCGTGAGAGTCTCACTGTCAGTCGTTATATAAACTCGCTCAAGTTGAAGTATCCTTGAAGTATCATATTCATGCGTGCGTCTCGGCTACATTGTTGAAGAGCTCACATACGACTAATCACTTGAGAGGATGAAGATCAAACCTGGGACTGTGCACGTAGAAATATTTATAGGGAGAGCTAGGGCTGCTTGAACGCAGTCACCAGTGCAAGACCCCAAAAGTTGAGCGTGTGGTGAAGAGCTCAGTAATGATGACTGCGTCTCCGCCTTCGTGGAAATGCCTCTTGTGCTGGAAGTGGAACGAACACGATGCGTCGGCCTGCTCGTGCTGTCGGCGTGACCGGAACTACGCGCCAAAGAGCATCATCGACACCACGCAGGCCCAACCGCTGGCGTTGCACGGTGTATCGAGTGCTTTGCATCCATTCCGAGACGAGCAAATCGCGTTACTGGTTTCCAAAGGCCTCGATCTGCAATCTGCCGATACGGTAAGACAAGATGGCGTTGTCGACTCTCAAAGAACTCTCATTAAAGCCTGCATATTGTGGTTATTCGTGGTAGAATGGGTGGAGTGCGCTCCACTGTGCGGCGAGGCTGGGCCAAGATCAAGTTATCGTGAATATGCTGTCGCAATTCTCTCCAGCCGACAGTGATTCGCGTCAGCGCTTCATCGAAGCAGCCTCAGTTGGAGGATGGCGGGCTCTCCATCATGCAATTGTGAGCGGTCATCTACGAGTCGTCGAAGAGCTACTTGTGGCTGATGCTGACGTAAATGCTCGTCTCGAGGCCTCCGCTGACTCGCTCACACCACTGCATCTAGCGGCTCATCATGGCCACACGCGGATCGTCGACATTCTCTTTCAGTGTGGAGCTGACGCGTTGCTCGTCACGGAGCCACTGGGGCGGACAGCTCTTCATCTTGCGATCGATGGCGGGCCTCACATCGAAACGATTCGATTGCTGTGTGCGCGTCAGTCAGAAATGGTCGGACAACCAGATAAACAAGGTATGACGCCGCTGCAACAAGCCGTTTTACTTCCGTCACACGCTTTTGCAAGGCGTGAAGTGATCCACGTACTGGAGACCGCGCTTCGAGAGCAAGGCGTAGTGGAGACCAAGTTACTGCCCGCCTTTCTCAGCGATTAGGTTTTATTCGGCGCTGAACGACGGCAGTGACTCGCAAAACGCCAATATAGTGGGTGAGAGAGCGAGGAGAAGCGTCTTGTCGAACTCGAGCCACGTCAGCGTCTTAATAGCGCTTAACCCATCAGGCAGACTCACCAGCGACGCGTTTTTCTGGATAAATAAATGCTGCAACGTCGTGGTTTGTGAGATCTTGGTCGGTAGTTTCTGGAGCGCATTGTTGCGGACGTCCAGGCGAATTAATCGAGGCAAGCTGAACAGCGTCGACGGAAGCTTCGTGAGTTTGTTGAAGCTCAGATCGAGTTGCTGGAGCTTGGGCAGGACGGTTTTGTCGCCGAAACTCGAAGGTAGGAACTTCAGTTTGTTGTGGGAAAGCCGCAGCTCCACCAGCACCTTCAGTGTGTGCCACCCGGCTCGTGGAAGTCGCGTGAGTGCGTTGTCGCTGAGCTCCAGGAACTCGATAGCAGTCATTTGTCCAAAACCTCCTCGGTCGTCTATGGTCTGATCGGCTTCTTCTTCTGGATCTTCGGTCTCGTCGTCCTGGTTCGAAGTACTTGAACCCCACACTTTGAGTCGATTTCCGGCATACGTGAGACTCTTGAGCCGTACTAAACGTGCGACAATGTTCTGCGGGAATACGTCGATGCGATTTCCAGACAGCGACAGGTTCTCGAGTTGCTGCAGGTCTCCGAATGAAGCCGGCAGCTCGATGAGGCAGTTGTGTCGTAGGAACAAAACGCGAAGCGACCGTAGCATCCCGAACAAAGGCGGTAATTCGCGGATCAAATTGCCCGCCAAATCGCAGACTTCGAGCGACAGTAGATTCCCGAATGGCTGAGGCAGAGCTTTGATGCGATTGCCACTGGCGTTCAGACGCGTGAGCGACGACAAACATGGAAACGACTTGGGCAGCTTGCGCAGTCGATTGCCATGCACATCGAGAAGCTGCAGTTTCGTGAAGTTTCCAAACTCGATCGGCAAATGCTTGAGCTCATTGCGGTGGAGCCAAAGCTGCTGGAGCTGAAGCAGGTCACAAAAGTTGCCCAGAAGCCCCTGCAGTTGGTTGTTGCTGAGATCCAGTGATGTGAGGTTCTTGAGCTCGTGAAACGACAACGGAAGCGTCTGGAGATCATTCCTCTCGAGCGATAATCGCCTGAAAGAACCCAAAACAACCACGTTAGCCATCACAAGACGAGATACGATACAAACATCATTGTGGGGGGCATACTCGAGTTGTGTGAGGCATCCGAAACTCGCCGGAAGCGTCGCGAGCCGCGTGTTCACGAGACGAAGCTCTCGTAGATGAAGCGCCTTGGCGATCGCGCTGGGCGGAATCACAAACAAGTCACGATGTGTGATCGTCAGCGTGCGTTGGCTGTCGGCACCAAGCGCGTCTTCGAATTCCTGAAGCGCATGCGCCGAGATCGCTGCTGTGCTCGCGCCGCCGCCCATTTCACGCTCTCGAATACAGTAACTGAGACCTAAAAATGAGCCTCACGACCTTTCAAGATCTGGGCATCAGATTCTAACGGTCAGGCTTTCAACATCAACAGAAACACGAAGAAGACAAAGCGTGCATTACGTTGACGATTGCCTGTGCGATGGTGCCATCATCATCAGTTCGGAAAGATCACTGACGTGTTTCATGGATCGCCTCTCAACACGCCAGTCATCCCCGATCCTTACCACCACACATCAACTCTCACAAATGATATTCGCTCATCTCAACCATCGTAATTTCTGGTATTTCAACCTAAGTTTACCTGTTACATTTGATACGTTGAGAGCGCTCTATTGAGAGAGTCAGTGTACCCATCTTTCTTTCTTCAGCCATTTGCGCATCCGATCACCAGAACGGAGTCATTCCTCAATCGGAACGGCGAGCCCCACACAACAAAGAAGACAACAACAGTCAAGTCCAGGATGACGGAGACGCTGCGCATCCCAGAGGTCGACATGGCGTCGCTCGACGCGGCGGCGCAACTGCGCGCGGTGCGTTTGCCTCTTGCCTTGAACTGAGACCTTGGAAAATATTGGAGACCGTCGTGACTTATGATGATACTCACTGCACTGTAGGCGTGTACGGAGGTGGGTTTCTTCTACTTGGTACACCACGGCGTGGACGCAGCACTCGTGCAGCAATTGTACGACGAGATGGCGCTGTTCTTTCACCAGCCACGTGAGGAAAAGGAAAAAGTATTGGCCAATAAGTACATGCGCGGGTACACGTGCATGAACGAAGAGACGCTGGACCCAGAGGTGCAGACGCGCGGTGACACGAAGGAAGGCTACTACATCTGCCGCCACACGGAGGAAGGATCGCCAGATATGAAGTACCCACTCCACGGGCCAAACCTCTTTCCAGACGCTGAAAAGTACCCGAATTTCAAGCCCGTGACCGAGAAGTACCACGCCGTGATGAGCGATGTTGCCTTCCAAGTCGCCAAGTTGTTTGCGAAGGCCGCTGGCGCGGAGGGCGCCTTTGATGCGGACGGTTTGTTCGACAAGCCGATGGCTGCGTTGCGCCTGCTTCACTACGACGCCGTGACGTCGGACGTGTCGTCGGGTGTGTTTGGCGCTGGCGCGCACACGGACTACGGTCTCATCACGCTGCTGTCGACCGATGAGAACCCGGGGCTTCAGATTTGGTACAACGACCAGCAGTGGGTCGACGTGCCGCCACGCAAGGACGCGTTCATTGTCAACATCGGCGACATGGGCGAGCGCTGGACGAACGGGCTCTTCAAGTCGACGCGCCACCGTGTCATCAACATGACGGGCAAGGAACGGTACTCGGTGCCGTTCTTTTACGAGCCCAACTTCACGTGCAAGGTCGAGTGCTTCCCGTCGTGTGTGAGCGAAGAAAACCCAGCCAAGTACGAGCCAACGACGAGCGGCGAGCACTTGGTCGCCATGTACAAGGCCACCCACGCTGGCTTTGAGGCGTAAATGGAGAACTCGTTTTCAATGTCAAACACAGTCTATTATTCACGCTAGTTAGTAATCGTCCGAACGACCAGCCTCCATGATCGCGAACGTGCGCAGCTCGCTCATTCTTGCAGCGAAGAAGCGGGTGTCGATATCGTACTGTAATCTGGCTCGCTCAGCCTTGGCCTTTCGTTCGGCCACAGTCAACTTCATCACCCGATCCACGGCGTTGCACAAATCGTCGCCAGAAAAGTCGCCGATGAGTCCACCTTCGTCCTCCTTAAGCCCGTGCTCGCCAGTGAAGCCGCCGCTCAGGATCATTCCGCCGTCAGTTCGACGCGTGACTGGGACGAAGACTGCGGACTCCGGCGACAGGAACTCGTTCATCGGCGCCAAGTCCGTCGTGATAATCAACGCTCCGGCGGCGCGCACTTGGTTCAAGTAGTGGCCGTAGCCTTCCATCGTGCTGGGGCACAAGAAGAATGAAGTGTCGGCCAGCAGAGTGCCGTATTGGTTTGCATCCATGCCGTCCACGTGGACTTGGATCCGTCCATTCGACTCCTGGACTTGCTTGTCCCATCGCTCTTTGAAGGCCCTCTCGTAGCGGCCACGATCAACCACGATCTTGAGCGGCGGCAAATCGGTTCGCGACATCCAGCAGTCGAAGACCTTGTCCGTGCCTTTGAACGGACTGCTGCCGCTCGCGTGCGCGAAGCTCACGTTGGAAAAGTCCTTGACGACAGTCTCTCCTGTTAGTGATTTTGCCAATGCCGCAATGTCTGCGGATGAGTGGCGCGTGTAGAAGACGCGGGCGTTGCGTGGGTTGCCGTTCTGCTTGAACCACTTGGTCACCCGGCGTGCGCAGATCGCAGTCTTGCATAGCACACCGGCAACGCTCCAGTACTCAGCCGCCTTCAACTGGCCCATCTCGATATTGGGCATGACGTACAGCTTCTTGGTCGTGGGCCAGCCGCCGCGGTCGTGGAACCAATAGTGGTTGAACATGATGACGGGCGTTCTTGGACAGAGCTCGTGGTAGCGGTACTTGCGGCCTGTGATCGGGTCTTTAAACTCGTCTTCTAGTACCCACTGAGGAAGTAGTCGCGATTCCAAGTACTTGAGGTACGCGACCGAGTCCTCGCAGTAGCCGTGGCCACGCAAGCCACCCGGATGGAAGATGTCGACGTCTGGACACTGACGAATCTTGTGGAACAAGTCCGGGTCGTCGCGGTTGATCACGTTGCCCGTGGACATGTTCTTGTTGCGTGCAAATTCCCATAGGATGATGCTCTCGGTGTGCTTCAAACAGGCCACGTGGAGCGTCGCGTGGTGCAGCGCGTCGTCCAGTGCGATGGGCTCCGCAAGCGAGGACGCAAACACGGACGGCGGGTAGATCACGTGCTTGGGCACAAAGTCGATAGCCGGTTCTGAGCCGTTCGCGATCTTGGTGGTGGTGCTCACAGAATCGACTGGAATCACTTTGGTTGGCTCCTCTGTTGGATTGTCCTGGATGCCGCTGACCTTAGCGCATCCAACTTGAGCGGCCTGGTAGATAGAGAGCTCGAAGTAGTACATGGCGCCCATGAGCGCTGTGCAGACCACGACGAGGCCCGTGGCCACGACCCGCATGGAGAACGCATTCGCAAAGGTTGTTGTACGCGATGTATTCGACATAGTCATTGGAAGTGCTTGCTCTGGATACGTCGCAACGCGTAATGCGTGGTCGACGTTTGACTGGACTCTTTTGCTGACCATTGTCCTCGTTGAGGACAAAGCCCCTCACTCTCATCCCATAATCATAGCACTCGTACAGGCATATTGTTTTCTCGTGCCCACGACCGAAAGGCCCGAAAGTTTTGTCTACAGAGTCAGTCCAGTCCACACCTGGAATCTGCAGTTGAGCTCAACTTGGGGATCTCACCACTGAGATCCCTCACGAAGACACCTGAAAAGGAACCATCCGACGCCGTCAGATACATGAGCATTGTTACACTCGGACTTCGACATCAAAAATAATCTTTTTACAGGCTACAAGTATGCAACTCGGACGGTGAAAATACTGTACGACGAAGAGACTTAGTTCTGGTCCTCGTCGGCGGTATCCTTCTTCGGCTTCTTGGTCTTGGCCTCCTTCGCTGGCTTCTTCGTCTTCGGGGCCTTCGTGCTGTCACCAGACGCTCCCTTGTTTGGCTTGACCGTGGCAGGCTTGGCAGTTCCGCTATCGGCGTCGCCGGCAGCAGTGCTGTTGCCGCTGCTCTTGCCTGCCGAGCCAGACAACGCGATGCAGTTGACGTACACCTGGAAGCCGCCTTCGTCCTTGGCCTGCGTCGCCAACCAGTAGAACGTCAACTGCTTGGCACCAGCGCACTTGCTGGACTGGATCGGCACCTTCGCGAGACCCTTGTTGCCCGCGTTGTTGTACGTCGTCGCGCACTCGTCGCTCTGCTGCACCAAAGTGTTGTCGCAGTACGTCTCACAGGCTCCCAAGTGCGTTGGGCGGAACCCTTCGGCACTGGACGTGCCTTCGTTCTTGCCAAACTGCATGATCGACGGAGCAGCCTGCGCGGCACCAAGCACACTGAAGCCGCAGTCCTTGGTGGCGCCCGACAGAGGCTTGTTGTAGGTCGAGATGATCTGCTTCAGCGACTGCTTGCCGCCCTTGTAGTGCTTCATGAACTCGTTGTAGTTGGCCTTGGTACCTGACGCCGGGAAGTTGGCGCCGGAGAAGATGACGTTCGGCTCAGGGATACGACCAGCGAAAGACGACATCATGTCCTTGTTGCTGCCGAAGCCAGACTTTGGCACCACAAGGTGGCCGTGGGCATCGACCTGCGAGGCGGCGAGGAGCACGGCGACGGCCGACGAGACGGTGAAGAAGCTGGAGAGCATGGTGATGGTATTGGGGGGGTTGCACGGGGCTTCTGGTGGTGGTGGTTGGTCGAGTACCTCAAGAGAGGAAAGTTGAAGAATGACAAAGCGAGGCGAGCGCTGAGATTCAGTGGCCGACTAGGAGATCGCGAGCCGCCGAGATCGAGGAGCGAGCGAGTGCGTGGAGCCAGCAACGATTGCGGCGGCAACAATCCAGCGACGGCGTGCTTTGAACCAGTCGTCCTTGCGGTGTCTTGAATCCAGCTGCAGACTGTCCGTCCGTTCATGTGTCTGTGCGGCGAGGAGATCCTATCCACGCCTTGGATACATAGGATTCTACTGAACCGTGGCTTCCCGCCGCGAGCAGATCGCGGCCGTTGATTCGCTGTAGTAGTTGCAAGAGAGTGAGAACCGGATGCGGCTCATCCAGCTGGGAAGGGGAAACCTGCAACACGTCCATCCTCAATTGTCCTGAACTGAACGTGGGTAAGTTCGATCACGCAGCCACTCCACTGTGAGTCACGCATGGTCTCACATCCTGCAATCTTGGGATCAGATATATTTTTGCTGAATTGATGGACATCTGCGCGCTTTCACACGTCGCAGATTCCTCTCTTCAATCTGGACGACGGAACATCAACGCATTTGATGGCTGCCGCTAAATAATCCGGATACATTTACTTACGGCATCGCCTTTCCCGATCCATTAGAAGCCACCAAGCACGCCGTTCAACGTGTCGCTGATCGAGTACATTCGCCGCCGTTCGTTCTTGACGCGGCCGATGCCGACGCTCTGGCCGCCACTGACTGCTGCGACGAGTTCGTTGCTGCTCGGGTCGGTTTTTTCACGACGCTTTTCGTAGAAAAACACATCGTTCACGACACGATCCAGCGCTGAATATACGTGCGTCGGCACGGCGATCTGCGCAATCGTCGCAAACAAATCTTCTTCCGTGACGCGAGTGAGCCACAGATCCTGGTAGAGGTGGCTCTTCTGGATGATGGGGATCGCTTCGTCGATATCCGTGCCGACCAAGTCGCCTCGCAGCAATTCGTGGATCGCCATGGCCGTTCGAAATAGAAACACGGTGCCGTCCAACAGGAAATTGTCGATGACACGCACGGCGATTTCCAGTGGCAGCACTTGCAGGAACAGCGTCTGCAGCCAGTTCATCAGGTACATGGAGCTCGTGATGCCGATGGACTTGAAGTGGCGGTAGAGATCTGGTAGCCGCGAGTTCAAAAACTCTTCAAACAGCTTGTAGTAGACGTCCGACAGCTCGGCGTCTAGCAGGTAGAACGTGAACAAATGCTCGTTTACCATCAAGTTGGCGAGACACTGGAACGCCAAGTATCGATCTTGCGGCATGTGTAGACACAGCAGCGCCGCGAGATACGACATGCCCTGGATGTACCCGAGGTCCGGTCGGTAGCACGCGTAGGTCTCCAGGACTTCTAGCAGGAACTCGTAGTACGGACCCGTGGCATCGAACAGTTTCAATGATGGGAACGTTCGCGGCAAGTCTGTGTCGATCAGCGCGAGCGTGTGCTCCTTGCCGATCACGCCGCCGCTTCCCGTGCCGCTCTTGATTCGGCCGTCACGCTCTTCCTTGTACGCGATCGCTCGTCTGCGATAGATCTGGTACATTTCTGGCGTGATTTTGAGCTTGTTTCCAATCGCCAGCGGCCACACACGGGCTCGAATCGACGGGGGGATACCCTGTCGCCACATTGCGTGGGCAAGCGGCGTGTCCTTGTTTTCTTCCCAGTCGCGAAGAATCTTTGTGCGCCACAGCTTCTTGGCCTTGCGCAGCTCTTCCTCTTTCTCGTGGATGGCATGGCGAGCTTCTAGAGTCATCGACGCTACACTCTTTGGTGACGCTTGTGTCGGCGTTCCTCGCGTCCAATCTGACTGAGGCAACGATCCTGTCTCAACGACGTTGATACCGAGGATTGGTGGCAGATCTAGTGACGACGTTCGAATGCGGAGATGAGCTGAGTCACTGCTTGAAGGCCCACCCAGTAGCTTCGATTCATCGACCTCGACTGCGACGGTATACTTGTGTCCACACGCGATTGCGAGGCCTTGCGTCGGCAGGAAGCAGTCGATACGCTCAGGGGTGTCCTTGTTGACTGTGTGGCCGAGTCCACAAGCACCGTACAGATTGAGACCCCAGGCGTACATGACGCGAGACTCCGTCGTCACGATCGAGTGGAACGCACCACAGTAAACTTGTGTGACTGTGTCTGGCGCACACAGCATCGACGAGAAGTCGATTTGCTCGGGAACAGGCTGGTACACGATCCCACGACCCAGTTGTCCGTACTCGCCGAGACCCCACGAGTACACATCACCCGTAGAAGTCAACACGATCGTGTGCGTGTAGCCACACGCCACATCGACGACCCGCTGGTCCATGAGCTTTTCAACGAGTCGTGGCGATAACTGGTCCTTGTCGACGTAACCCAGGCCGCACTGTCCTTCGCCTTGCTTGCCCCACGAGTACAGGCGTCCGTCGATTGCTCTCGCGACTGTGAAGTTCCACCCGCAAACGACCTGTGTGATACCCGTGCCTTGAGGAAACCCCGTGACTTCCTGAGGAGTATCACGCCACTTGTTGTCCCCCAATCCCAAGCGACCGTTTCGCCCTCGACCGAACGTGAAGATGGTCTGGTTCTCGGTCAGCACTGCCGTGTGTGCGCCACCGCAACTTGCCTGCACGACGTGGTGACGCAGCAAGCTCATGACCTTGCGTGGCACGCTGCGATCCCGCATATCTCCATGGCCGAGTCGTCCGTCTTCCCCGCTTCCCCAAGTGTACAGTTCGCCAGCGTCAGTGATGCCAAGCGAGTGTTGCGCTCCACAAGCGATGTGGATAATCTTGGTACGGTGAAGGGCCTTCTCCAGAGCGAATTCTTCGATCAGACGCGGTGCAATGAAGCTTCCCGATGGAGCAGGTGACGCTGCTGGCGGAAGCTTCTTCTCGTCGCCATCGCCAAACGTGTACACGTCGCCACCATCAGTCAAATAAAGCAAATGCTCGCCACCACAAGCGACTTGGACGATCGTTTGGCCTGGTAGCACTGGAACTTCTTTCGGTCGAAGCACGAGTGGCGATCCGGATTCACTTTTTGGCGGACGTCCCCACAACCACACACGCGCGGTCGTGTTGCCGTCATCTCCATCTTCTGGAGTTGGATCGAGGACTCCACTGGATGCCGTGTCGTCTTCTTCGTCGCAGACTAATGCAGTAGGACTCGGCTCGCTGTCTTCCTCATCAGTGACTGCTGCCTTCTCCGCCTTCGCCAGACTTGATGGTGCACCGATGTCGTCCTCGTCTTCAGTAGTCTTTCGCTCAATACCGTTAACCCGCTGGAGCGCTCGCCTTGCGTCACTGAGGAGCTGCTCTTGCAAAGACACGAGTGCCAAGAGACTGTCTTGGACATCCAACCGCACTCGCTCATGAAGCACATCTCGTTCCTGCAGCAGCCGCCGCACGTTGACAGTGTCGGCCATGCCACCGGCGTTCTCTGCCTGCTGCATGTTTGCAAGCCGCGTCCAGTACGAATGCTTCACTTCGGGCAACAGATCTCTCACAAGATTCTCCAGCGGCGCGAGTACTTGGTCTCGCGACTTGCGGTCCATGTCAACTTGCAGCGTTTCCAGGATCTCTCGCTGGGACGCCACTAGCTTCGAAGCTGGAAGCCGCATCGAGCTCTCGCTTTTCCTCTCCGTCGATCCGTCACTATTCCTTGCGACCTTGAACAGCGCCATATCACTGACTCGCTTGTACTCGTCCGCGACAGCGCCAAACGTCGACCACCACGCCTTGGTCGCGTTCTCGTAGGCCTTCACACAGTTCCACAGCGCGTTCAGATTGCCTTCCGCCTGCAGAATCTCATTGCGGAACTGGTTCGAGATGTGTTCACCTCCTCCGCTCGCGTAGGCAGCTGCACCAGCAGCGTCCGTCCCGGCTTCGTCGAAATCCACCATCACGCCGACCTCTTCGCTGTCCATACTGTCGACGTCTTGCCACGTATGCGTGCGTCCTCGATGGCCAAAATTCACGCCCTCTACTTGGTCAATACTGCTCAGCGACGACGCTCTCGACAGCGAGACAGGGTACTCGTTCGATGAAGACGGCCCGGCAGAAAAGCCCCTGGCCAATGCCGCTGTTCGCGTGGACGTCGACGACGCCGACGCGATGATCGACGACAAGATACTCGGCTTGGCCCACTCCGGTAGCATCTTCACAGCGGGTGGTGGACGGTTACGCTGGTGCGATACAAAGTCGTAGAAGATCTGCATATCCAAGCCAGCCATGGAGTTGACGTCGTGCTGCAGTCCGTCATCGTGCTGCGTCGACAGCGTCGCGAAGATCTCGCCAATAAACGCCTGCAGCCCTTCAAACCGCTGGCGCAGCTGCTCCTCCGTGAGAGGAAACACCTGCAGCGCGTACTTTGGAGGAAGCCCGACCGACGGATGGAAATGGAGCTTGGTCGCGAGCGCCGCGATCTGCGAGTACCGGCGGTAGATGAGAAAGGACTGCGCGTTCGTGGTCGTGACTTGGAGTACGTATGACAAGAAGGGCTTGAGCGTCTGCGCGTGCTGCGCCTGGTAGAAGCCCAGCATCTGCACGTCGGCCAGCATGCCGAAGCCAAAGCCGCCCATGGTTTCCTCCTCCAGCGCCTTCTTCTCCGTCGGCTTCTTTGGTCGATTTGTGAAGAGCTCCCTTTTGTCTAAGAAGAACGGAAGCCACGACCATCATTCCGGCAAAGAGATCCATCCCTCGTGTGAGTGACCTGATGTGAAGCTAGCCACATACCTACTTTTGAATATTCGGTGACGAAATCTACCCTTTTATGACTGCTTGCAACCAAAGTGTCGGTCACAAACTGTGCTGATCACATTTTGTGTGCTGCCTTTCTCACGATCAGTCCAGAAGAAGACCTCCTCCGTCTGCTGTGGCGACTTCCTTGGCTCACAACACGCCGCACGAGCATGCGGATTAATCTCCAGCATCCGAAAGGAGGCAAGTGGTCGCTGTTACTGCAGTGGCCTGGTTCTTCACCCATACATACTAGAAGAGTAACTCTATGCCACGAGCCACGAGCGCGGAGCCACATGGTGGTCAGGACGTCATCATGCTGGTCTCCAGTTGTCCTCTTCCACGTTTCAGTGCGCATAATATGGCTTGGATCAATATTATTGATCCAAGCCATCTGAGCCACGTCCACACGACTGCAGTCCGCATGGTATGCAGCGCCTTTGCCATCCTACCCACAAAACTAAGTGTGCTTCTCCCGCGGCGTCTTGGTGAGCTCAACCACGGATACCATTCTGCAATTCGCCATCTTCCGGACTCACCTCAGTCACCATGCTCACCCGCTTTCTCGCTGTCTCTTCGGCTCTCGCGCTCCTCGCCGCCTCGCAGGTCGATGCCCACGGCCACCTCGTCGATCCGATGGCCAATTTTGGCGAGAACAAGGCAATGATGTCGTCATTCGCTGGTCGTATCCCAGACCCGAACGTCATCTTCCCAGGCTCGAGCTTCCCAGCCACGGGTACCAAGGGCAACTACAACGAGTTCATGAAGCACTTCAAGAACGGCACGCAGTCGCTCAAGCAGATCATCGATGCGAATAACAAGCCGCTGCCAGGTGCTACCAAGGACTGTGGCTTCTCAGTGCTGACAACTGGCCGCACTGTGCCTGACGCACTGCTGTGGGGTAAGAACGAGGGCAAGGCAGGCTCGGAAGGCTTCCGTCCGACGCATTTGGGAGCGTGTGAGACGTACTGCGACAACACGCTCGTGCAGAAGAACGAAGAGTGCGCGACTGCCTACAACCAACCAGACAACAAGGGCCAGGCCAAGGTGCCGATCGAGGCCAGCAAGTGTGCGAGTGCTGAGAGACTCACGTTCTACTGGCTGAGTACCCAGGCCAAGGACGAGGGCGGATTCCAGGTTTACATCAACTGTATCGCACTCTCTGGTGCCCCCAGCAGTGGCAGTAGCGCGTCCACGACCAAGCCACCAGCGTCGAGTGCAGAGGGTGACAGTGATACACCAGCAGCAAAGCCACACCCGGCTTCCCAAGACGGCGGCAGTAATGACGGCAGTGATGACGGTAGTGACGACGGTAGTGAGTCAGCAACGAAGGCTCCGAAGTCGAAGAAGCCAAAGAAGTCGAAGGCCCCAAAGACCAAGAAGCCAAAGAAAGAGAAGAAGTCGAAGAAGCAGGAAGAAGACGAAGACGAGTCGAGCGATGGCTCGGGTTCAAACTGAGCTGACGATGTAGAGAGAGAGTGACGTTCGTTTGTAAGTCTAAGTTCAACTGCACGTAGAAGAGGGTCTCGCTACTGTACATCGCGCTGGAGTACAGTAGTCTTAGCTTGTTCCCATATATATCCACATAAAAAAAATCGATCGACCAACGCGACAAGCATTGGCGAATTCACAAATATGCTCTCCATATACTTCGAAGTAGATCGCTGTCCTCTTGAGCGAGGATTGATGTTGCTGTCAGTAGCGAAAGCGAATTTTGAATAAAGCCGTCGACCATGGTTCGTTGGTGTAGTCTATTTAATGTAATTTTGATAATTGTTTGATGTATCAATGCATATTTCGTATTAGTTTGTGAAAACACCTTTTTCAGACTAATCGCATTTTGGAGTCGATTTGACCACCCAAGCATAGCGCAGCATTAGAGAAGTTCAGGAAAACGAGATGAACAACTTGTAGCTGGGCTCCCTTTAGGGTTTGGGGTCCGCATTCGCACACGTCAAAACAAGTTCAGAATCCTAAACGAACAAGAAACCAACTTGTAGATACTCAGCCGCACGTGCGGCAGCCATTCTCGCAACAGAATGGTCACCATCAACGTGCTCGCCGCACTCTTCGGTGACGACGATGACGAAGACGCAGTAGAGGCAACCGCCCTACTGCTGCTCTCAAGCCCGGCAACTAGCCTCCACTTCAACACTCGGCTCGATCTACAAGCCCTCACCGATGAGGCTTTCGTCTTTCTTTTTCGGTTCGACCGGCGCTCAGTGGAGCTAATGGCCGACATGCTCCCTCTTCCAGACCCTGTGCGGCTGCCCAACGGATCCCGATTCACCCCGATGGAAGCGTGTGTGTGATGCTGCGGCGGTTCTCGTAAGCTGGTCGCCGTGGCGACCTTCAAGTTCTCCTCCGTCGCCAGCGCAGTGAAATTTCGATGGCTTTCAACTACATGGTCCGCTTCATGAACAACAACCTACTGCCCGTGCTATCAATCAACCAAGCCACGATTAGATCACATTCACGCCTGTGGTCACAATGTGTATTCGGTGTCATCATCGTGTCGACGTCCATCCAGTGATCAACGTCGAGCAATATCCGGCTTTCGATAGAAAAAAACTCTCCATTTTATCTCTATCTCCCCTGTTTAGCATGGAAAATGTATCGTCCTTGTCAGAATTTCTCCTCAGGCACTACAGGCGAGAGCTCCAGCAGGAGCACTACGACCAGGCCTCCTTTAAAGTGGGATTTCCGGATCTTCTCACTCTTTGTCGTAGACTGGGAAGGTTTCGATTTTGAAAGTTTGAAAGGTGGGATCCATACTAAATGCAAGACCAAAATGCACGGAGTATCTCTTAGAACGAAGCCATCTGCACCTGCTCCAGCTCTTCGAACTGCTTGGCGTGAAGAATGTCTTGGAGAAGAAAGTCTGTCAACGCTTGGCGGTATTGGTCTTTCTTCCACCCCATCACAGAGAAGTCGCTCTCGACGTTTGTTACGAGAAGCGGTGGCCGAATTTCCCATAAAACTGCTGTAGACGAGGGTATAGCATTCCTAAATCGTTCCAGGTCGACTTGAACACTTGCGAATCGTGCATCTTGTGGAGTTGGTTGCGGGAGCTTTCATCGGTTTGGTAAAGTCGATTGGGTTAAGATCCCCGAACTCTTAGCCGATAGCATGGACCTCAGTTGCGTCGAGTTTTGTGGTGAGGCGGTCCGCATGCTCAGCCACCATCCTATTGAACTACAGCATTCTCAATGCGACGAGCTGATATGGTAGCACTGGTGGAAGCTCTCGTCCTGGTGTGGCGTCTTGGTTGCGTTGTGGGACAACTTCTGCAACACCACCGGCTGTGTCTACGAGAATCTTTGCGACGACATCCACAGTCGCCTTCCTTTCGTCGGAGCTGAGTGAGTCTCTAATGAAGGATCGAGGTCGATGAGATATTCCTCGGCTGCTACGTGGCTAATTGTGTGGGCACCGGAGATTGCAGCCATTCTTTCATCGACTTGCTGAACTTGCTCATTCGAAAGTGGCCCTTCTACACTCGTCAACCCCGCCAACGTCATTAACAGTCGCCGGGGTGATGCTTGTTGTTGAGATAGTAGGCTCATGGTGGCTTGAAGATGAACTAATAGCACGTTCACCTGAGTAGCAAGAGAGTTGACAGCGAGCATGAACTCCATGATGTTTTTGGCTTCGAGAAATGCTGTGGGGTGGTTTTTGTAGTGTTGTTTGATCTTGACTAGATTTCTTGAAAGCCACGACGTGTACTTGAACATGGACATCCACCGTTTGTCACCGACCCTTGGACAAGTCGTTCCTATCTCGCCGGTCAGAAGCTGCTGGCGGCAAAAATGTCCGTTAGCACCAGTCAGATTCTGGAGAAATGCATCGTTAGTGAATCGTGCCCATCAGCTGATTGAATCGCTTGGCCGTCTTGACTGAACCACGCAGTAGTCGTCTCCTTCTCCTTGGTGAACATGGTTTTTGCACGGGCTTTCGAGGCGCCACCGCCATCCTCCGACTCAAACAATAGATTACCGATGATATCTTCAACCACAGGTGTCAAAACGCGGACTCTCACCGGCTCAGAACTTGTCGGGAAATGGGCATCGAGAACTGGCATCTGAGACACGACATAAGAAAAGAAAGCCTTGCGGTCATCGTCCGAAGTGAAGCCTTCATACTCTGCCCATTTTGTCGTATGAGCGAAGTTGAGATGACGCGTGTACAAGTCCGTGCGAAACGTGCTGTAATAGTGGGGGGTCAGTTTGTCCTTTTGTCTCTTTCTTGGCGGGCTCAGTATTTACGTCCACAGTTGCCACTGCTTTCTTAGAAGCGGCAGATACCGGACGTGATCGCACCATTCTTGACGTCGCCACGGATGCCTTTGATGCAGTACTTCAGCTCATGCGCCTTATTGAACGCGGCTATCGTCTTTAGACCTCTGTTTTGGTGGTTGGAGCTGCTTTGTCAGGTGAATTTGCACGCAGACTGTGCTTCGATTCTGCCTTCCTGAGAGTCCTCCACTTTCCTCAAGCTGTTGGGTTCCATCGCTTATCCGTCACCTAAAATTACAGTAGTCTCGTGGTGGGGGTTGGGGGGGAGGCGTTTTGGGTTTCAAAAGTGAGAAACGTGGGATAGTGGGACGAAATTCCCACTTTAAATGAGGTCTGATAATGAGTCACCCGTCTTCACTCTAGGTGGATCAAGTCAGCAATCAGCAAACATTGAGGTTTTCCGATAATGATCTATTTTATCCTCTGTCAAGCTTGTATCAAGAAATTGTAAGGTTGACAGCTTGACCTGGAGCCCCAGGCTGTTAACCTAAATGCTATGAAGACCTTCAACCCATTTCACCGCCTTCATTAGACTCAATGACGGCACTTGGAGTTGCAAATAGCGGTGACCTCACTATGACAGCATGAATCACAGCAGAGAATGACAGAGAAATCTCCCGAGATTTGAAATGGGAAATTTCCATACAAATATACAGAGCCGGACCAGAGGACGTCAACTGGCTACGTTTTGATGTGGATGCAAAAGCAATGTATCGACATAAGAGCCAGAGTGAATCGAAACGCTTTTTTTGCCTACCACTGTCTTGGAGATCGCGTCCTCAAAACTACCGACAATAGTAGCTGTATCCAGCTCTTCGTACGCTTTGATCGTGCGCTCAATCGTGGCGAGTCGCTACTTGGCTGTGGTGGCACGCGTCCTCTCCATTAACCAGTGTATCCGCAGCCTCGACTTGAGTAGGACCTTTACGCCCACGTCGAGGGGTCGGCACACTGAGGTCGCATTCGCGGGGGGAGGGTGCATGGCTCAACACGCCTTGTCCACTACGAGCTGCTCGCCTACGAGGCTCATGTGGGCGTCGAAGTTGTCGAGCAGCAACACGGTCGGCTCGACGATCTCTGGCGCGAGGCACTTTTTCACGTACTGCCCCAATCTGTTGCATCCATCCAGGCAGTCTGTTGTACTGCGGAGTGGTGACCGCGAGGGTAGGTTGCGAGTCCCTTCTTTTCGATGTGGCCGCCAGGTTTCCTCGCACGATGAAGAAGAGCGGCAGCTTTTTTTCGTCGGCGCGCACGGTGAGCGCGGCAGCGATCCGTGCAAAGTGTTTTTGCATTTTGTTGTTGCCGAGTCACCCTTGATCACCCAGATGCGATTCGGCAGCGTGTCACAGTACACCGATGTTTCATCAACTTTGAGGATACCAGTAGCTCCGCGCTCGGCTACTTCAGGTGCGCTGGGAAAATCGTGGAAAGAAGCAAATGGGATTAGCGAGAATCAAGATATGATAGAAATTTAGGCGCATATATGTGCGCAAATCGCTGACAGATGCGCAATAGAGAGTTGTAGGCAGCCACATCATTTGACTTATCTTCTAGGTAAGTAAGCGTCAAAGCCACTCACGCTGCTTCGCTTTCATAAATGATACGAAGAGAGCACCTAAAATAGATAGACGTTAGCACCAACGATATGATTATAATCAAACGGGTACAAATACCTCTTCTTTTTCACGGAGCTTGGTCATGCGCTTGGCCAGGTCTGCCGCAAAAGGGATTGTCTCCTTTCCCCCTGGCCACCGACAGAAGTCCGGGTCTTCGCGCCCTTAAAGCCTCGAGTGGTCTTCTCACCCAATCACGAATTTTCGACAGCGGAAGATCCATGGTGGCTCTGATGGAGGAACTGGCCTCGCTAGCGCTCAGACGATCGAGAACACCCAGCTTCGCTTCGATCGTGTACGAGCGCTGGGGTTGCTTCTTGGGATTGGGTGGCATCCCAGTCTTCTTTGGGAAAGGCGGTCGTGTTGTCAATATCCACAGAAGCGGAGCGACTGGATTGGGGGTTGGTGGCAGTGCGTCGAGCGGGAGAATTGGGGGAAACCAGAAGATGAACAAGAAAACAGTGGAATATCTTGATTGGTCAAAACGTTTGAACAAGGATGAGCCATGGCGGATTGCTTTGTCGAGTAGATTTCTCCGTCGTTCTTTGTACACAGACCCATGCGTTAACCCTTCCGCGGCAAAAGGGTGACACATTCTTTCGGGTGGTCACTTCCGCTTTCGTGACGACTTTGTCCACTGGGGGGGGGTCTTGACCGCGCCAACGTAGTGAACTAAGCATTGACAAAATGGCGTGTACGGCACTTAATAAGAGCATCCTACCACATCCATTGTATTCGCTGATGGAAGGGGTCAACTCTTTCTTGAACCTTGGAACACACATCCTAACCCACCACAGGGTTGTGGGTGTCTTCCCCCCAAAAAAAGACTACGAATCAGTGCCTGACCAAGATCGCCCGCATTCCAATACGGTCATATGGTTAGACAACTACCTCATCATCGCTGGCTACGGTGCCGACATAGCCACGATCACTGTCCTCTTCTCGTAACTTCTTTTCTTCTTCAAGGCCATATCCGTGGACATATTGCGGAGCTGTAACTGCCGATCTCCACCTGGTACATACACTCCATTGACTTTGATTGCTTCAGTGAAGCCCACGAACGCACCGAGGCTCCTTGTCCGTCGAAACGCAAACGCAAACTGCTCACCTTCTTGGGCACCTGGAGATGACGACTGACTGGCCGAAGATCGACAACTGCCGGAGCTGAGGCTTAGAGCCGAAGAAGATATTGTGTCGTGTCCTTTGCGTCGTGTCCTTTGCGCGCTCCGGTTGCGTATGTAGGCTGCGTGCTTCTGTGCGTCCTCTCACAGATAGCGGGGTAGCTGCGAGTCCAACAGCATCGCGCACGCCATCTCAGACACCGTGCGAATCGCCCACTCTGCCACGACGAGTTTGGTTACTTCTGCGCATTTCGGTGTGTTGGTGCCTGAGGCCGCGAATGGTGCGCTCGTAATGGTCACAGCTATTACGTCGTACTGGAGACAATGCCACAGAAGCCAACGCTAATCCGAAGCCGCGTGCGACTGCTGATGTTCGCAAACCAGGCGCGGACGGCCGCTATCACAGCTCAGAGAGCACCGAGGAGCATCAGGACGAGGAGGACAACATCAACCATTTTAAGACGCACGCTCGAGACATATTCATCGACTACAAACCCATCCTCTTCATCATTTATTTTCCTCAGACATATCGCGAAGAACTTGGACTATGGTTACCTGCCTGAACAATTTTGCAGACCTCCACGAAGGAAAAAAAGTAAATCATCGTCTTCGGTAGTCAACACTGCACATTCAATTGCGAGTAGCTGGTGCCTCACTTTGGCGCACAAAATTCTCTGATTGGCTCGACAGCTTCCAAGAAATAGAAAAGTAACCTTTTGCACTGCTTCAGTCGTACCGTGTTCATAGGGGAAATAGGAGCGAAGATGTCACGACGAAGTCCATAACATCCTACACCTCGGTCGCAGTTCGTTCTTGTGTACTCTGCCATCATCGTCTGTCGTCCATTTCAGATTAATCAGCAAGGTTGGAACTCTGACGTTCGAAATCATCGAGTGACAAGTCAACATCGAACGAATCGATGGTGCATCGCAACTTGTGGTGGTGTGGCGAAGGGCGATGGAGCTAAAGCGACATCTTGCGTACATACGACCAAAGGAGTTTATTTGACTTGTGGCACCTTACCGGCGTTTCTTCACAGTGCTGCTTGATCTCGGAGTCGTGCTCTCGTCAAGGAAAACGTCCAGACGCCACGGTGTCCCCCTCACTTCGCGAACACTCTCAGGCGTGACTCCGCTCGCAAAGACGGATTCGCTCAGACATGATGAAACTGGAACCAACGACTGGGTCATACCTGAACATAAGATGAGGAACCTCAACGCGACTGAATATTCCGAACAATCGTAGTGAACACCACAACCCATGATAGTTCAGACCTTGAAAAAGATCTTGTCTGTCCCATCGGACACGACAAGGAGCTCTTCACCTTGAATGATGTTCACAGCACCCGTTTCGTGAGAACACGAGGAGAGGTGGGCACAACACCAAAGGAAGTGGCAATAGTTCAATTATGGTGTGTTACGGCGTGGGAGACGGCTATAGCACTTTCAACGCATCCTTCAACCAGGGTAGCTTGTAGGCAAATTTTCCAAATATCCTCAATGGTGTATAACCTTCGATGAAAGAAATCGTGGGCACCCTCGCAAAAAATGGTATTCGCCCACGCTTGCATTTGAGCAAGGGTATTTATTGGACCCGTGGAAAAACTATATGAAATTTGGCTACTGCGTCCGCATCATCTTCTTGCATCGACTACGACAGCTCTATCTCCTGGGTAAACCAGACACGTTGATTGGTCATAGTGCGTGTACACGACGTGTTCAAGAACGAGCCGTCCAGCTTTGCCAAGAACGCGATATGCTCTTTTCATCATTCTTGTTTCATACCAGCATCAAATATTTGTGTTTGTTTTATGCATGAATACAAACAAGGATCTGTTTTTCATCTCCCTGCTTCCATACCAGTATCAAATATTGTTGTTTGGTGTATACGCGAGAAAACATGATATTTACTCGTCCTCATACACCGAAGAGATAGTTCCATCCACTCTTCTGCTGCCGTTTCCTTGTAAGCCCACTCCATCCGTTCCATCGAAGCAATTTTGCCAGAGCACTCAAAATGCCCAGAGGCAAGGTCACACACAGAACATTCGAAATGTCCAGGAGCAAGGTCAAGAGCAAGCAGGGCACGGAGACTGTCGTGCGCGCGCAAAGCATCCTGCGGAACGCGTGCACGCGGTGAGCAAAGCAGCCCAAATATTCGCCTTGCTTCATGAAGTCCCTGGCGAAACACGATCTTGTCTGCCCAGGATTTTTGCTCGAAGAGAAAGCGTTCCCCATAATCAAGTTGCGCATGAAGCGTGTGTTCAACACCAATCTGAACCTGTTGCTCTTATCACTGATCCTCGGGAACTTCTTGTGGACGCCACCAACACCAAGAACGCTGAGTTTCCGTTGGATGTTCAGCCACCATTGTACCCGGCGATCTTATATTCAGCATGGGGTCCAGATGTGACCGATACGCTTTTTGTCGAGTTGTCTCACACCGATTCTGTGCCTGATGCCTCGCTGGATGATGACGCCAGCACTGAGCCCACATGGTTGCGCGTGCTTTGAGCTCGCCGGTGGGAGCAATGCCTCATTTGTATCGCCACCACCAGCGTCAGAATACCCTCCTTCATCACTACTAGGATCATACCCTTCAC
>JAADXE010000481.1:0-23765 GCA_023337545.1 Pythium coloratum | reverse complement strand
CTTACCTCAGAAACAAGGACAATGGCGCCACCAATACCCTGTTTGGCTCGGACGATAGCTCTTCGCCCCCACCCAATCAATCGGGTGGTGTGAGGTCCCCTACACGTTACAACCGCATGAAAACACCGCATATGGGATTTTGTATACGTGCCCAAATCACCGTGTTAAAAACCGGTACAAAAATGTGGCTGGCCAGGTGCCTCACACGCGGTTCACTTTGTGGCCGCCGGAGCTGTCCGGTTAACCGGTCCTCCCACCCCGTCACATATTTCCTGGGGACCGTGGCCCACGTTGGAACGGAGCTCTTCGAGCTTCTGGATCGGCCGGCCATCTAGTTGCTGTGAGCCGACCGTCGGGTGCGACGGCACCGTCAGAACGGGACGTTTACAACAGCCCAGAGACACCAGACAGCACCATCACCATGGGCAACGAGGCGAGCACCCCAGCGGCCGCGCCGAAGCCAATGGCCGACGGCGTGTGTCCCGTGAAGCACGACAAGGCGGCCGTGGCGGCGGCGGCAGAAGGCGGCTGCCCAGTCACGCACGGCAAGGCGCCGGCGGCCAACGCGTCGCAGGTGCTGGGCGGCGGATGCCCCGTGAAGCACGACAAGGCGCCGGCCGAGCAGAAGGAGATCTACAACGTGTACGGCCAGCGCATCGACCCGACCAACATGATGCCGTACAACCCGAACCAGGAGCCGAACGAGGAGCAGCGCTACCCGCTGGAGCAGGACCGCGTGCAGTCGACGATCCCCAAGGGCGGCACCGAGGGCACGTGGCTGTACCCGTCCGAGCAAATGTTCTTCAACGCGCTCAAGCGCAAGGGAAAGGGCGAGGACGTGCACGAAGGAGACGTGAGCACCATCGTGGCCATCCACAACAACATGAACGAGCGCGCGTGGGCGCAGGTGGAGCAGTACGAGAAGGTGTGCCACCCAGAGTCCGATCCGAAGCTGCTCAAGTTCTGCGGCCGCCCGGACGACCTCACGCCCATCGCGTGGGTCAAGAGCATGCTGGGCCAGGGCAAGCCCTTCGACCGCCACGACTGGACCATCGTGCGCAGCGACAACACGCAGGTTCGCTACGTGATCGACTACTACTTCGACGACGAGAAGGCGAATGAAGACGAGGTGCCAGAGCTACACTCGGCGTCCAAGGTCAAGTCCATCTCCATGTACGCGCGTCCAGCCATCGACTCGGTCGAGACGCTCGTCGACCGCGTCAAGTTCCCACTGCTCGGTTTGATCAAGGACCTGCGCGAGCCAGACCTCGCTCAGCGCTCGGCGCTCGTGGAGAAGTCGCAGGAATCGGAGAAGGAGGCGCCGCTTACTCCAGCGGAGGTCGAGGCCACGTTCGCGCAGATCAAGGACTCGTGCAAGATCGCGTTCCGCAACGTCAAGTCCTGCAAGAGCCAGGTCGAGTGCTCGATGGCGGCCACGGCGCTGCAGCTGTGCATGGGCCAGATCGTGTGTCCACCAGAGGCCGTCAAGGTCAACCACGCGATTGACAACGGCAACGAGAGCCAGATCGAAGCGGCGTTTGAGACCATGAACAGCCGCCTCGAGCGCTTCCAGGAGCGCAGCGCCGAGGCGCTGCGACAACAGGCAGCGCGTGAGGCCGCCAAGGCTGCGGCCAAGGCGAACTAGGTCGCCTACTCGACTGCCACACCCCCATAGAAACATACCTGGGCGAGCTTCTTCTCTCATCTATCTAACGCTTTCGCTTGTGTGGCCGTTCGTCGGAGCGATGCCGTTCTGATGAGCCGGTCGGTGCAGCGGATAAATAAATATGTGAATTTCCTTAACTGGATGTTTCTCATGAGCCATCGTTGTCAACGTCTGCTGCGTCGTCATCGTCGTCACAGACGATCACACCGCCGTGGCGATCCACGAACTGGTTTCGCAAGTGGCCGGCGCGTCGGTCTTCCACGGCGAGTCGTGCTAAAAGCTTCTCGGCTGCACCACACACACACGTAAATCAATCAGCCAGTCTCTTTCTGTGGTTTGTTCAGTTGGATACGTACGCGACTCGGACCAGTTCGCGGTCAACGCGCCTCGGCCCTGCTTGAGCAATGCCTGGCACTGCAAGCGCTCGCGCTCTTTCCCCTTGGTGCGCTCGATGATCTCGTAGTTTTGCAAAATCCTGGTGATGTCATCGTAGTTGTGAGCGCGTGCGTAGTCGAGAGCACTCTTTCCGGTGCGATCACGAGCGTGGGGGTCTGCTTGATGAGAAATCAAGAGCTTGACGCAGTCGACAAGGCCGAGGCGAGCACAGTGTTGAAGAACGCACTCGCCAAACGCGTTCTACCAGCCGCAAGCACTTTCGTCAGCCCATCTCACGTGACCAGTACAGACTGCTTGGCTCACCTGTGTGTTGACATCCATCTTCCCGTTGATCAGCATCTGCAGAATGCGATGCGTGTGGTCTGCCCTCACGAGCGCGGCGGTTGTGAGCCGCAGCGTCGTGAGCTCGGCGTCTTGCCAGCCGTGGAACAGAAAGTGCGCGGCCGTATCACCATTCGCAGTGCGTAGATAGACTGCGGCGCCCTGATCCAGAAGAGTTCGCGTGAGCTCCACACTGTGGAGACGACACGCCGCCATGAGAGGCGTCAGCCCCACGTCTCGGTTTGTCTCCACCACAATGGATAGGCCCCCGCCAGTGGCGGCACTGTCTGGCCGGACGATCACAGGGACGTTCACGTCTTTGAAATGGTGGGTCTTGAGCCATGCTTGGGTCTCGCTGTGTGCAGCACACGTCAACGTGTTACTCATGTACTTCGAAGTAGTCCACAGCATCCATTCATCCAAACAGCTCCTTACTGATAGCGTTGCGCGTGCATGAGCCGCCAAAACTCATCGAGTCCATCGTGGTGCCGCACACCCACCAACCGCACCTGGCGCTGCTCGTCTGCAACTCCGACGTGTTTCTGCTCATGTTGAAGCACAGAGGAGAACTTGTCCACGTAAAAGTCCAGCTTTCGGTACGTGAACTGCCCGAACCCACCCCCCACTCCTCCACGACTGTGAGCTCTCCCACTCGTCGAAGGCTCTGCAGCCTGAGCTTTTGATAGAAGCAGCTTCTTCTTTGCAGCGAGAATCAGGTCGCGCTCTTTCTCGAGCTTCAGCTGGGTGCCTGCGATCGGATACGCGTCCTTCATGTACCTCGCGTGGTACTTTCCCCGTGTGTTGACCGGCGCCAAGTCACGCAGAGACTGCTTTTCCGAGATCTCTCGCAGCGCTTCTGTGCTCAACGCATCGAAATTCGTGTACATCCCCGTCTCGGAAGCTGTGGAAGCTGTAGAACCCGCTGGTCCGAGTTGTGGAAGCGAGTGCTTCGCCCTCATCCCTGGCGGCTTCCTCGTCTGAGTATCGTGCTTGTGTGAAGTCCGCAACTTCGAGTCCTTCACAGCCTCTTGTCGCTTCTTAATGCTCGCTTTATCGCCTTCTAACTCAGTCACTCGACGTTCCTACACAAACACAATCGCGAACCATGAGTAGACGAAGAACTCAACGAATAAAGTTGCCGACTCACCGTCTCGAGCCGCCGCTTCTGCTCGAGCATCGCGCGATGGCGGCACAAGTACGCGACCCTTCGCGCCTCCTCGTCATCGTCGCTACCACTGCCGTCGCTGCCAACGAAGTCGTATCCAGACGAACGTCCACGCGCATTCCTACTCGCCATACCCAATCCAGTTCGTCTGTTGCCTTTTTGACCAGCAGCTCTGGTTTGTCGCTGGTGAAACATCACGAATGCTTCGAATACAAGAGCGATCTTGTATTAAGGCATCCCACAGTACAAACTTCAACACTCATTTTCGACGAATCAGAGACGATGACTCGAATAGTAGCCTCTAGTATAAATTCCTGGAGGAGGGAGAAAACGAAGTACAGACGTGAACTGCCCGACGCCGTCGATTAACGCACCCCATTAGCTCCCCGACGGCCGGCGCAATGGCGGACGCGGCGAGTGCGTACGCCGCTCAGGAGCCTTCGCGCGGCGTGCGACTGGGCTACGCCGATAGAGACATGGCGACACTACGCGCGCGTGCAGTCGCGGCGTCTCGAGACCCCGCGACGCTGGCGCAGTGGCTGGTTGAAGTATGCGCATGGCGCGGCCGTGGCGGAATGAATCCCGAGGAAGACGAGCCAAACGACGGCACTGGACGCCGCAGACGCCTCGTGAGCCGGGACGATGGCGACGACGATGAAGGCGAAGACGTGGACGAAGAGGACGCCGCCGAAGAGCCCAGCGGGCGGCGACGCGCGCGCACGGAGTCCTCTGGTCTGGAGGCCGACTTGGCGGCAGCGGCGGCGGCGCTGGAGCTGGCCAAGGCCACGGCGGAGCAGCTGCAGCTCAAGATGGCGATCAAGGCCAGCGAGCAAATGCAGGAGCAGGAGCAGCTCGACCAGGCGCGAGACAGTACGCCGTCGGCGCCGCGCAAGTCGTCGTCCGTGTCGTCGGAGACAGCGAGCAAGACGCGGCCCGGCGTGCCGCTCGTGGGCGCGCGCGTTGCGACTGTCGCGTCCTCGTGTGGCAAGTGTTCGCGGTTCTTTTCGGCATTCCAGCGCGGCCGCAACTGCGGAAGCTGCGGCCACTTGTTCTGTCCCAAGTGCGTTTCCCGCCAGCAGCTCCTGCCTTCGCGGTTCGGCCACGGCGACCGTGCTGTGCGCGTGTGTGACCTGTGCGTTGCGTGGCTGCAGCGCGCGATGGATCGGTACTTTGACGCCGTGGATCTCGTGCAGAAAGACGACGAGAAGCCCGTGGACCGCAGTCTTCTCGCGCTTCGGTCGCGTTCCAAGAGCCGCCTTTCCGACAATGCAGCAACGACGGCGATGTCACCGACGTCGCTTCAGCGCCACCAACGCATGGAATACCGCTCGCAGCGCCATAGTATCGCAGTGCCCGACCGCAAGTCCTCCAAGCCGTGGTTCAGCGGCAATCTACGAGCGATGCACGTTGGCGATCGTCAGCCTCGCCGCAAATCGACAACCGAGATCGACGTCGACGACATCGTACCCAGTAATGGCGATACAACTAGAGAAGAGGAGCAGAATTGCTGTGGAGGAGCGAGCCCAGACGTCGTGTCGTCCTGGAACCCAGACTGCGGAGTGCTGGAGAGAGCCCCGTCCTCGGAGCCCACCTCCCGCTTGAACCGTGCGCTGTCGCTGCCTCGGCCGCCCGCCATTTCTATCGACACTGGAGTGGCGGGTCCTATCGTCACGAGATCTCTCGACCGACGACGCAGTATCGAGTCTTCGGAAGGCGAGGAACCGAACGAAGAGGACGACACCGCCGCGACGACGACAGATGGAAACAGTTCCGAGCCTTCAAAGCTACCAACACCACTACTGCCACCTACTGAAGATCTACTCGCTGTCCTCCCAACGCGAATGCGGTCGCAATCGAAGCCAATGCCCATCAAGAAGACCGGCCGCAAGACCAAGTATGCCCGCTCCGCTAGTATCGACTTCGCGAATCTCCACACGCTGAGCAGCCACATGCCGATATCACCGTCTGCGGTGTCAGACGCGAGCGAGAGTGTGCAGAGCGGCTCTGGAAGCCTCTCAAATGGCGAGATGCGGTCCAGTGCCAGTAAGTCGCGGAAGAAATGCTTCGACGACAGCGACATTGTGGACGGGCGGCGGTCGTTCGTGGGATCGAGTGACGCTGGTGGTGACGGTGATAGCGCGGACGACGACCTGTCGTCCCATGATGAAGTGAATCTACCCGCTACGGTGCGGCGCTTCGCTGTGAACGACGTTGGCACGAAGGAAAATCAAGGACTCAAGCGGTCGCTGGCTCTCTTTGGCCGCAAAAACATCGTACTTGACCGATACACGCTCGAAGTGGACAGCGCTCAGTGCGTGGTGCGTGTCAAGTCGGTGTTCATGCACCGTTACTGGGCGTTCCGATGCGACTCTGTCAAGTCGATCACGCCATTGGGAAGCGGTGCAGTTGCGCGAGTGTTTGTGACGAAGCAAGATGGACATAGCATGCAAATGCTCGAGTGGGAGTTTGCGAATGTTGAAGAGCGTCGGCAGTTCAAGCATGTCGTCGAGGAGGCGAAGGCACGAGAAGTTAAGCCACGGGCGGGTGCAGTGGTGCCGCAAGAGATGATCACCGTGCGAGTGATGGAACGAGCGGCATCACGAGGAGCTGAAGACGACAACGGCAGTTCCCCGACTCAGACGCTGTTTTCTCCAAGTTTGTCTGGAGATCCAGACGAAATCTTCAATGCGGATTCCCCGCTGCAGCTTCGCGGTGAAGTCAAAGCTGCTAATGCTGAGGTGCCTGCCACGCTTTTGATCGGTCCAGCGGGCGACTTGTCATCGGCTGCTGGTGAACTGGCTGCTGTCTGGGGGCGACTACGTGGTGTCGTTACGGTGACCAACTACCGCGTCATCTTCATGCACCTTCCGGAGCACTGCCACGCGATTCACCGTACAAATGCAGCGGCCTACATCCCCATGTTCACGATCATTTCGACGCAAGTGGTGTTTCCAGGAGGCCGCCGGCCTCGATCCACGCGCGCGTACCACTCGACAGTGCCACCCATCATCGTTATTACGTGCAAGGACGCGAGATCTATGCGTCTCGAGCTTGAAGGTTCGCCTGCTGTCGCCGATGATCGCAGCCAGCACCTGCAAGCTACTATCAATCGACTAGCGGAAGCTTCGCAGCGATACAGGACCGTGAATACAGCGGAGGATGTGTCAGCTTCACTCATGGGCCTCGACGGATTCGAGATCAGCGAACGTGCCTACGGTCCGAGGTCGAACAATGGATCCGATTCGACGGCGACGATGCTGCCGCCGCCACCAATCTCAGTCAGCTTCAGCGGCTCACCACGATCCTTGTCCTCGATAGAAACCACAGCACTCTCGCCCGCATTTCTTCCAAGCAGCGCCTCCAATGCCGGAAGCCCCATCGTGCAACCGCAGATGCTGACAACGTCGGAACGCAGCGACGCCTTTGCGTTCTTCTACTCGCTCGAGGTCCGGTCTCCGCTCATCGACGAGCTCGATGGATGGCAATTGTACGCTGACGAGCGCGAGTTCAAGCGCCAGATCGCAGCGGATCCTGTCGCACAGCCGTTCCTCAAGTTTTACCAGAACGCTCGAGGCAATGTCTGCAGGTCGTACCCGTCGAAGCTCCTCGTACCGGCGTCCATGAACTCGTCAACGCTCGCCAAAGTCGCTGAGTTCCGAGCCAAGAACCGCCTTCCTGTGATCACGTACTACCACAAGCGCAATCGATGTGTGCTCACGAGATCCGGACAGCCGCTTCTCGGCAGCCTGCTATCCGGCACGTCGAGTCTCTCGGACCAACTGCTACTCGGTGTATACCGACGCATGCCCGAGATCATCAACACGCAGTCCTCTTCGGCGCCGTCCTCGCGACCGATCTACATCTTCGACGCTCGCAAACTGAAAGCGTCGACGGGAAACCGACTCATGGGTAAAGGCGGAGTCGAGACGCCCCAGGATTACCCAGGAGCGGTCGTGTACCATCTCAACATTGCCAACATGTATCGCATGCAGTCGTCCTACCAAGCGCTGATGAAGCTCGTGGTGCCTGGAGGCGTCGACGACCACGAGAAATCGTGGCTTACGAGTCTCGAGTCGACCCACTGGCTCAGCCACGTGCGCCAAGTGCTGGAAGGCGCTGTGAAGATCGCGCGTGTGCTAGAACTCGAGGGTTCGTCAGTGCTCGTGCACTGCAGCGACGGCTGGGACCGCACGTCGCAGCTCACGTCGCTCGCGCAGATCATGATCGATCCGTTTTACCGTACGATTCGAGGTTTCGCCGTCGTCGTGGAAAAAGATTGGTGTGCCTTCGGCCACAAGTTCGCTGAGCGTCTCGGTGGAGACCGCAGCAAAGATCCGCAACGAAGCAAGTCGTCGCCCGTGATGTTCCAGTTCCTGGACGCTGTGTGGCAGATCCTGCGTCAGTTCCCGACGGCGTTCGAGTTCGACGAGCGTTTCCTGCTCCACGTTGCGAACGCGCTGACCTCGGGGCTGTACGGAACGTTTTTGTATGACACGCGACTCGACCGTGAAACCAACAACGTGCGCTTCCGCACAGTTTCGGTGTGGACGCCCGTGCTGATGAACCCAGAGGCTTTCCGCAACGACAACTACAAGCCAGTGGACGCGCCGATCTGGCCGTGGACGAGCACGCAAATGGTGCGGCTGTGGGAGTCGTATTTTTTCCAGTGGCATCCGAAGTACTACGGCTGCAAGTGGACTGCTGGACTCGTGCATCACAACCACCATCATGTTGCCGGCGGGCACTGGAGCAAGAACGACGACCAGCCACTGCAACCGCGAAGTGCCAACGCCACTCAACGATCCGGATCGCTCCAGACAACGTCTTCGTTGGACGACAGCGGGGTATCAACCGCTGACCCACCAGCTACGTCCGGCTCGTCTTTTGTATACCGGGAAAGAGAGAGCTCAGGAGAGATCACGGCCAGTTCAGCGTCGGCCGTTCGACGAGCGCAGTCTCAGGGAGCGAAGACGCCGTCGCGGCACAAGATCTTCCTGTTCAAAAGCTGAGAGAGCGACGCTCGCTCGCAGGTAGAGTACTGGAAGTTTTGAACCAATAATGGGAAATGTGTGATTATGAATTATTCCAGTAGCTGGTCGATCAATTCCTCGTCGTCTTCGCTCAATCGTGGTGCTTCCGGCGCTGTGTCGCTCCCCATCCACGTGTCAATGACGATCGTTCCAGCCCCCGCCGAGCCGCAGAGCCGCGAGCCATACAGCTTGGAAACCAGACCCGTGACGTTTCGTTGAGCTCCAAGGTTGTCGACGCGCTGCCCGACAGTGTACTTGGCCACGTCGCTGCTCTGGAGCTCGACGAAGCGCTCGAGCTTGGCAGCTGCGATCTGTTGCCGCTTGGCATCCGGGTTCCCACCCAGGGACCGCAAGATCTGCTCGGCTCCTTCGACGGTCTCCGTTACGAAACGTGGCGGCGTCTCGCGGAAGAAGACGTATTCTTTCGTCGGCGTGTGGCCCAGCTCACCGATGTACACGTGCTTGTTGTGGCGTCCAGCCGCGCGCTTCCGCTGGGCGTAGAGGGAGAGCTCGTCGTCGTCGTCGTCCTCATTGTCGTCTGCCGCGTTCGACGGGATCAGCTGTGTTCGCGTGCGACTGACCGGCTCCTCCGGATCATCGACGTCTTCGAAGCCCAGCGCCTTCAGTTCGCCAGCGTTCGCTTTCGGCGTCGAGCCTGGCTCGCCCATCACAGAGGCAAGAAGCGCATTCTGATGTGCCTTTGGTGTGTGGCCAGGGTGGTTCAATCGATTGTAGTCGACATCGTCGCTGCTCGCGCCAGTGGGGCTCGTGACTGCCGAAGTCGCGTCGCTGGCGATCGTCACACTGAGCTGCGGCTTCTTGCGTGACCCACTGCCGCTCTTGCTCTTGGATTTCGACGAAGAGGTCGCTCGTGACGATGAGGAAGAGGACGACGCGGACGCCGACGAGCTCGGCTGAGTGCGTGGCCGCACGAGTTGTCGGTGATGAACCTGGGAATCCCACGCAAGCAGTAGCTTCTCCAACCCTGTCGCGTTCTCCATCGTATCCTTCGAGCCAACGAGTAGACGATGCATGAGCTGGATCTGGCCGGTGTTATCTCCAGTTGACGCAGGCACGGGGTTCTCCTTGTCGAACACGTCTAGCACAGCGCGCGGGTACGTGCGCTGCACGAAGTCGCGCACAAGCCGATGCACGTACTCGTCGCTTCGCCCCGCAGCGTCCAACTTCGCGTCCGCCGGCGTCTTCTCTGAGGATGATGAGTTGGACGGACGCACGACGTCAGCCAAAGCGATCTCATCACTCTTGCCACCGCGTGACGCTCCGTACTCGTCCTTCACAGCGATCGTCAGCCGCACAGAGGCACCACTACTACTGTTACTGCTTTTGGCTGCCTTGATCCCATCCTCTGCCGTCTCCTTGGGCTTTGTGGTCGTGGTCGTCTTCACCACGACAGCGACGTCGTCGTTCACGGTGTCATCATCGTCGTCGCTCTCATTGACCACAAGCTCCGAGTGACTGTTACGTTGCGAGCGCCGCGAGACGGTGGCTGCCGACGCCAGCGTGAGACTGTCGCGCTTCTGCTTATCGCGGATCCCCGCCACCGAGGAGCTCATTTCCACATCGTCGCCGTCGAAGAACGCTGGACGCGCCTTGCTGCGTGGCTGCTCAGTCGTGTCACCTTTCGCACTCGCACTCGCGTGGTTGTTGCTGCGCTGCACAGCACTCGAAGCGAACGAGTCGTCCGTCTCCAGCGTCCAACCACTCATGGTGTCGTGAGGCACAAACTGCTCAGCTTGCTAATGGCCGTGGAGCTCTCGAGTGAGCCGGAGAGGCACACGACAGTGGCGTGGCGTCCGTCTTCTCAGCAGATCGACAGAAGCAGTCTTATCACCCACCGCATCCGCTTCTTCCAGCTATGGACTCTGTACTGTAGGAACGCGAGCGTATCAATGAGCAAGGCCATCTTGTCAGACAGAATCCTCTTCTCGAAAAGCTATTTTTGAAGTTGCGAGCTCAGATGGCTACATTTACGGCCTTTTACATCCAACGCTTGCAGTATTGGATCCCAAATTACTGCAAAAGACAGAACAATACAAAGAAATCGAACTTCATCTCTTGATGCGAGCAGGTCACATAGGCGGCCTCCCACGATCACGCGCCACATCATCCGACGGCACGCGCCTTCGTCATCGCCAACGCCATCGCCTTCATCAGAGCCGCCGCATTGCTGCGTCATACTCGTGTCTCTGTCCACCTTCCTATTATACACAGCACCCCACCAGCGTGTGCCTGTAGCTGCTCATTCACCGAATTGATCTCTCCGCGCCATGAGCTTCAAGACCAAGAAGACCGCCGCCGCCCCCACGCGCCACGTGCACATCGCGTCGGTCGTCAACGACCACTGGCACCGCGACGGACGCCACCGCTTTGAGTTGGGCTTCCTCATCGGCCAGAGCGACCTGCTCACGCAAGAGGACGTCGTATTGGCGGCCGTGGAAGTGCCTTCGGAGGCGCCCGACCTGGACCACGACATTGAAGTCGTGCAGGGCTTCGAGGACCTTTCGGTGGACTGGGTCCAGGAGATCGCGCGCCAGATCAACCGCCTGCTTCCTGGTGGCGTGGATATCACGGGACTGTACGTGGTCTCGCTGGCGGATGCGCGCTCGTCCATCGACCAGGCGTCCGTGTATCTGCGCGCAATTGTGTCGGCACTCGCGCTGCCCGCCGAGTTCCAGCAGGCGGGCGACGAGCAGGAGCCGGAGCACCACTGCATCGTGTATATCTGCTCCAAGACCAGCAAGAAATCCGTCCAGAGCTTCGCGAATCTGCGCGATGTGCCACGCACCACGACTGTCGCGGCCGAGCTCACGAACCCGTCGAGCTCGGAGCGGCTTCAAATGAAGACGTTCGTGAGCAGCGTCGCGATTGATGAGGCCATTGCATTTTCCCAGCTTACTGTGGACGGCAGAGGCGCGGACGCCGTGGAGGAGATCGCGGAGAAGCGTCTTGATGAGCTGCAGCAGCAGCTGCAGCCGCTGGCGCAGCGGATATGGCGTGCTCGAGGCGTCTCGACGGGCGGCGACGCAGCCGAAGAACAGATTGAGCTGCTCACCACGACGAGCGCGGCGCTCGGAACGGAACAAACGGGTGCCTCTGCTGCAAAGGTGCGAGATGTGATGGGGATGGATGACGTGGAGGCTCTGTCGTGTCGCGAGTGATCGTTCTGACCATGTGGACTGTGATTATCTGGTCAACAGGAGTCTAGTGGGCGCTGCCGAGGCGTGGTCAAGTGCGTGGCGTATGTCCCTGCGAGCGTACGTCCTGATATGCATGTTGCTGTCATTCAGCTGCTGCCGCGACGCTCGAACTAACCTCTGTTTTCGTGGCCATCGTGGTGTCTATTCGCTGTATTTTTTTACAGGAGCCTCGCGCTGTGGAGCTGGCGACGTTCTACCTCAAGCGAGACCTGGTCAAGTCCCTGCTGGCGCGCGTGGAGTTGCTGCTCGAGCGCTTCGCCGACGACGGTGCAGCTGGAGATGGTACGTGGCTTCTGCTGTTCTCTGTGTGGCTAGCATCGAATTGGAGCTAACGTGGCTCTTCACCTGTTGGACACTCGCCATGTGCTGTCCTGTGTGTCTGCCTGACTGCCTCTTCACAGCATCGGCGCTCGTGAACGGAGGGCTCTTGCGTCTGCCCAAGCGAGGGCTCACGAACTGGCGCAGCGGCGCCACGCTGACCACGGCGGCGCTGCAGCTCTCGGTGCTGGCGCTGCCGGAGGACGACGAAGGCTGGCTCGTGCAGAACACACTCGAGATCCTGAGCGCTGGTGATGAACTGCCTGGCATCGACATCGACGACATCGTCAAGTCTCTGCGGTGGCTCGAATCAGACTCAGAGGCAACTGAAACCACCACCTCGGTCTCCGCCTCAGCACCTGGCGTCGTGGTCTCACCTGGTCTGTCTCATCCGTCAGCCGCCGCGCAACAACTGAAACAAAAGGACGCTGGAAGCAGCGCGCTGTTCATCGTCCTCCCCATCGTGCTGCTCCTGCTCGCGCTGCTCCTCGCGCAGCAGCTCGAGTGAGATGCCAGTATGGACAACCTAGAGTGGAAGTGAATAAAAAACTTGGGTGATTTCATTAGTCTACATGCTTACTTTACGTTGGTTTCTCTATGGTGGTGGTGGGGGTGTCTATCTCTATCAGGTTGTTCTATCGGGTGCGTCTAGTACATTGCACTGAACGCCCACTCGACCTTGTTATCGTTCGGTAGTCGCGATTCCAGGCCAAACTCGGCGAACGTGCGTGCCTGCGAGGCCACGTCGTCGTCCTCGTCGCTTGTGTCTTCGCGTTCGTGTGTGACTGGCGCACTCTGTTCGTCGTGCGCCTTGTCGTCGCTCTTGGACTGCAGCTGGCGCTCGACAGCATTGCGCACAGCATTGATCGTGCGGTTGACCTTGTCGATGTAGGCGGCGTTGGACTTGCAGTCGACCGAGCAGAAGCCCGCGTGGCGGCTCAGCGTCTTGAGATAAATATGCTTGCAGTTGGTGCACTTCTCGCGCTTCTTGTCCCAGTGCGCGATGCGGCCTTTGCTCGTCGTGGACGTGGAGCTGCGGCGCTGGCGCTCGTCCCACTCGCTGGCCATGGGGTACGCGGGCATGTGGTACGAGCGCGGGCTCTGGATGAGGCCCTGCGGGTCGAGGCTGGCGCTGCGCTTGGCGCTGGCGGTGGACACCGTAGGCGGCGCTGTGAAGAGTCCGAGGAAGAGGGCGGCCATTGTGGTTCGACGAGGAGGGATGGAAAATGGGAAATGGACTCGACCAGAGCAAAGCAATTTGCTGACTGAGGAGGAGGAGTGAAGAGTGAAGCGGACGAGGAGGAGGAGGAGCTCTTGGGATGAGGAGGGGCTAGGGATGCGTACGTAGTCGATCCAGTCTACAGTAGGTACGATGTGTCTTAGACGAGGCCGCTGGCAGACAGGATTTGCCGAATGCGACACGGTGATTGGCTAGAACGACCTGCCAAATCGCATCTTATCCGCTCTGACGGGTCTTCACGACGAAAAAAATCCGAGCAGAAGAGCCTGTCCATTTAGATGGCTTGTCTGCGCACGGAGAGTCGGTTTTTGTTTGGTTCCAGCTGGGTTCAACTTCACGATGCTTGCCAAGACGTCGAAAGCCTGCAGTCCGCAGCTGGACGGAGGCCTCTCTACGCGCCGGGGTGAGTAGAGCGCGAGCTGCTTGGTGGTGAGCTTCTGGACTGGAGAGAGCTCGAATGGATAAGTCGAGCAAATTGGCTACTGTGTTGTGGCTTTCCACAGGCAGATTCAGCGAAAGCGGCAAAAAAATCGATGATCTTGTGGAGACTCGACGAGGTTATCGGCGTGATGATCTTGTTTCCGACAGTGGCTTCTTGTCTAGGGGAGTTTGCAGGTCATTTCTCGAAAACCAGATCCACAAAGCTTGCGGAGCGTTTATCGTTTTTCCTTGGAGAGTCATAAAAAAAAACAGACCCGCATACTGTGCAACGCGGATCTGTGACGCCCACAATTTAAAATCGTGGCATCCAGTTGGCCAAAGCTCCTTCCAATCGCCGGAGACGACCTGAGGCCTCTTCCGCGTCGCAGGCGCTTTTGTGAAGTCGGTTTACGGCACCTGGGAAAATCAACAGCGAAATGTCTGGCTTACTGGATGAATAGTGCTGCTGTTTTGTAAAATTGGAATCCGTGAGACGCCTCAGCCTGTGTTTGGTGGGTCGTGTAGACAGAATCTTGTGAGTCTGAGCTTGATCGTCCTCACTCCCTTTAACGCAGACGGACTCGCGAATCGTCAAAATCCAAATGGCTACCAAAACTTCTCGTCAGCACTTTGACAAAATGGCTAGGGCTTTTCTTGACATCCCACCCTTGTCAATGACAGCCAGGCGACATGTGTGAACAGAGAACGGCCACCAACTCAGACCCGGAATGCAACGGTTTGCTTGTCATGTCAACTTGTTTTCACGTCGAAGGAAACCTGAGACTTCCTACTCAGCAGCGGCTTGGGCCAAGCCTTGCCAGCTTGGCTCTGCTGCATGCATGCAGCTCTGCAGCGAAATGTTGCGACGCCTCGCCTTGCATTCGTAGTGTACCGTACTTACGTTGAAGCAGGCGTTTGCAATCCAGGGTTTGTATTTTCCTACACTGTACTTCGAGAAAGGCCCGGTCTCAATTGAAAACAGTGTTTCGATACAGTTGCGAACACTTGTGAGGGTCATTGTGAAAAGGTTCGAGGACGGTGTTGACTCCTGTTGTCGCGTCTGCAGTTCGTGTGCAGAATGGAGTCGGCTGCTCAGCTCACTCTATTGGAGGGATCCGGTTGCCAGGCGCACTGCGCTAAAATTAGCTTCATGGGTGATTGAAGCAAGGAAACGGCCGCGAGAGGCAATTGCCACAAAATCGTCTTCCAATCAGCTCAAATGGGTCCACGCATGCCGAGAAGCAGAGCTGTGCAGGATTGTCAGTGGAAGCCGCCTATCCGCAGTCTCACGACTGTCCAGCACAGTAGTCTGGCCAGAGGGGTCCCCTTGGCACCGCGGCAGTCCCAGTCAGTCGCTGCTGCAAACCAGGCTGCCTCAGCGGCGGATGCTGTAGCCATCATCTGTCGCAGCGACTTCACGTAAGATCGACGCCGCTCCGTTTCTGTGAGCGACTACTGGCCTGTGACTCACAGCGGCCGAGAGCATGAGCAAGCCGCCAGTCCATTTCACCCATGAATTCGTCTCCAAGTGCCGCGGCCCGTCTTTGAGCTGCTCGTTGTGAGCTCTTTGTACAGCGTGGCTCGTCCGCGCGCAACATGGGACCAGATTGAATGGATGCGGCGTGGGTGATCAGAGTGAAATGACGAGAAGTCGTCGCGTCGTGAATGCGAGGGGAAGTGCAAGCGCACTTCAACACCGCAGTGCGGACGACTGGACACGTGGCCTCCAAGCAATACAGTGTACGTGGAGCGCACCCATCTCTCTTCAACGTAGGCAACTCGCTATTTACTCTGTGCGCCGCCTGCCATTCACTGTCTCACGTTGAAGGAGCCAATTCTCCATCCACTGCATGCAGCAGCCTCCAACCTGCACAGCACCTCCATGGCTGCCTGTCCTCCATGCGACACTGTCTCGTGATTGAGCTGCGCTTGCCACGCACAGCCTGATGCTGTCAAAACTAGTTTCCGCTTCTTACCACCGAGCACTGACGCTGTGACCCAGACGCCTGCTCTCAGAGAAATGATCGTTGTGGAGTACGGTTCTGCGATATGAGCCGTAGGTAACCCAGATGCATTGAGGTAAGGCCCCGAAAGGCAACTCAACACCCACCTTCGAAGCAGTATAGTTCGCCATCATCGTGTGTGCAATACATATACGGCCCTACTGTGCAGTAGCTCAAGCCTTCATAGCGACGGCAGAGGATCGTGCGGAGTTATCAGGATACAGTTCGGTGAAAGAGAGAGCAGCAACAACAAGCAGTTGAATGCCCAGCTATTTTTCAGTGCCAGTGGACAAATAAACACAGTACGGTCCCGACAATGCAGCGTGGACACTGCAGCTGCTTGCACCACTTCATGGTCAGCAGTACTGTAGCAATACACTGCAGGATAGACAGCGCCCGACACGTTGGTTGGTCGTGCGACAGACCAGGATGGCATCCGCGTCAACCCGATACGGTAGAGAGCTTGTTGGCTGCACGCCACCGCCTCTATCTCCAACTTGGAGACCAAACGTTCTGGGTCTCATCAATCGATCGAAAGTTGCGCGATGGTGAATGGGTTACATTCGTGCAACCTCACCACGTTGAAGTCGAACAGCTCACATCATGCGATCTTCGGAAAAGAAAGGGAGATGAGAGGTTCGTATGGCAGGCCACCTGATTGCATGGTGAGGGAATTGAAGCCCCGCGGTCTGTGTCTCCTCCAGCCTCGCACACCGCGGCAGGCGACGTGAATACTCAGCGTTGAAGGACCTCACACGCATGGACCTCACACGCATGCTGGACTCCAGCCTGTAGGTGTCCATTCCACAGGAAGATCTTCCCACTTCAAGCAGCCACTAAATGCAAGGCCAGGCGTGTGGTCGTCTTTTTTGTTTGTATTTTTCCTCTCTCTGTGTCTTCGCGCTCGATCTCGACATCAACTTGATCGGGCTCTCGTTCTTCTTTACACTCGTTTCCCTCTCCACATCTCGTCCTTTTGCGCCGGTTGCTCGTAACTCGGGACTTGGAAGAAGCGCTCAGGTGCCATGCCATGTACGCATGCCTGATACCGGTACTACTCCAGCAAAAGCCCACGCTTGCGGTTAGCGCACTGTGCGTCTTCAATAACCTTAAAGCTAGTTGCCCGTGGGCGAGGCAGCTCCGGTGGCTTCCGTGGCGGCGACTTCGTGGTGGCCGTGGCCTTCGCCAAAGGCATTCGGCGCCTTCTCCTTCTTGTGCTGCACCTTGAGACGCTTGCGGCCGACCTGGAAGCCGTTCATCGACTTGATGGCCTGGTCCGCAGACGCCGCGTTGTCGTAGCTCACGAAACCTGAAACATCATAGGCGTGAGATCGACGTTGTAGACTGCGGCTGCGAAGCACATCAACGTACCAAAGCCGCGACTTCTGCCGGTCTCCTTCTCCACCATGATGCGCGCGCTGATGACGTTTCCGTACGGCCCAAAGTAGTTGAAGAGATCCTGGTTAGTCATGTCGTTCGGGATGTGAAACACAAACAGGTTGCATCCCGGCGGTCCTACGTATCATGCAAAAATACACAACAAACACAAATGCAGGCGCACACAGAATGGGTGGGTGCCACGAGCCAGGCACGCACGCATCAATCCGAACACTGCCTTTAGTACACACTCCATGCAGCGAAGGGGACCGCCGTCGACGAGATGCTTACCTTGGCCGGACTCGGTCGTCTGGATCGGGGGACCCGGACCCGCCACCTGAGGCGCGTAGCCTACACCAGCACGCAATCGGCGTTAGCCATCCCACTCACACACTAGATACATATCACTGGAGCGACTCACCGTAGGCCTGCGGGTACGGGTACATGTAGCCAGCACCGTACGCCGGCGCGGCGTACGACAGAGGCTGGCCGTAGGCGCCCTGCGAGTACGCACCGTAAGCTGCAGATCACATGTAACGAGTCAGTGAAACAATCTCAATCACTTCAGGCGTGGATACGACCAACTCACCCTGCTGGCCGCCCTGCTGAGCCGCCTGCGTGGGGCTCTGGAAGCCGGCCTGCGCCGTCGTAGCCGCCTGCGTGGCCGCAACAGCGCGCGGCGCCACAGCGTCAGCGTTGAACTCCGCCGGTCTGTTCATTCACCAGAGACATTCGTGAGCCCATGCGCTCTCCGAAGATCATCCTCATACTGAAGAAACGTACCGCTCCCACGTGGACTCGCCCGTGGCGCTGTTGTAGTAGTACTTGCGTCCGTTTGGCGCGCTGTGCTCGGTCCACTGCGCCACAGCGACTGGCGCGCCCTCGACGCTTCCGGCCGTCGCGAGATCGGCCTGGTCCGCCATGGGTGTTGATATCAAATATGCAGACGGCGAGGTGTCGCCTATGGAGATGGAGTCGTGAAGGAGATCGCGAGGATACGCTTGCGATCTATTGCGATGCTGGGGCTGTTCGTGCGGATTTCAGCCACAGAAAGACACAGCGACAACCACGGCGAGCAGCGGCGTCGGATGGAGATGCAGGGAAACGCGGGATCGGACGGCGGCGCGCGGGATGCGTCGGCGAAGTCTCCTCACGTGTGCGGCGTAGCTCTACGATTTCCCGTGGTGTGGAATCCCAGTGCTTCCAGGCAAGCCAAGACAGACCCAAAGGCGGAAGAGGGGGCGGAACCAAGCCGCACGCACGAAATGCGAACTTACACCGACCCCTCCCCTCCCCTTCACACGAAAAATACTTGCACGCCGCCGGTTCACTAGCGAATAGGGGAAGACGTTTGGAAACACGATCCCTAACCGGTTCAAGTGAAGAAATACCGAACAAACACCGGTATGATCTGGTTTATGTGTTCTAGACAAAACCGGTCTCAATACCGGTATATTTTGTGGTAGAGAGTGTGACATACCCAGCTTGTTGGACTGTCACCAACAACTGGCGGGGACGTCGTGCTGTCTGTTGCCAACACGAAGAAAACTCCATGGGTGCAGATTAGGCGAAATGGTACAGCATTCATTAGACTGGATTGCCAACACAGCGTTGGATCTGTGATTCTTGAGGTCTTTTGCAAGGGAAACAACCAAATACTGTACCGGAACCTCATAAGCTTATGAGTCATAACCGACGGCCGCTACAACAATGCAACCCACGCATACCGATCAGTGTGGCGCATGCTGGTTTTGGCAGCATAGCAAAATCTTCCAACTTTCTGTCAAGCTTCTGTCGTCAGTCGAAATTTCCGAATTGGGCGAGGACGTCAACCCAAACCGAGTGCTGGGATCCAGAGAGCCAGTAAGGACCATCCAAAATGACTTTCATCCAATCAAAATGCCCAAATTTCCTCTGACGTGGGTAGAGAGTGGGCATTTGCGAGTGCTGCTGGTGTGCCATCTGTCGAGGTTCACCACCCGCTTGCCGTTTGAGGAAAGAAGCAGTCAAAGTGAAAGAGATGTTGGTGTTGTTGGTGTTGTTGGCGTTTGTTCACCGCGTTCGGCCGTGACCTCGTTTTGTTGGCGGTCCAGGTCTTCCGCCAACTTCCTCCAAGTTCCAACAAAACCACTTTTACCTCCTCGTGCCTCCAACTCGACAGGTCTCCACCATGGCGCGCAAGGCCTTCCTCATCGTCGGCGTGCTCGTGGTCATCGGCATTGCCGTGGGCGTGATCGTCGCGGTCACCAGCGGCGGCGACAGCGACAAGGCCAACACGTCCAGCGGCGGCACGAGCTCTGACCTCAGCGGTGCCTCCAACAGCTCCAGCAGCGCTGGTACGGTCGGCCCTTCGACCAGCTCCCCCATCTCGTCTGGCAACTTGACCAACAGCTCCTCCGGCTCGGGCGATGGCATCGCGCAGATCAAAGAACCGACGTCCGATCCTGAGAAGGCCACTGCGTCGCTCACCATGCTCGCCATCGGCGATTGGGGCGCCACGAACGACAAGCCTGGCTCGTGCTGTAACAAGTACCGCAAGACGCCTGCCGACTCGCTCGAGATGAAGATCGACTACTGGGCGCAGATCAACGTGGCCGAGATCCTGTCGCAGTCGGCGGCTGCTATCAAGCCAAAGGCTGTGATCGGCCACGGTGACAACATCTACTGGAACGGTGCTGGTCCAAAGGACATCACCACTCGCATGGTGAACACCTTCGAGGAGATCTACAACCAGAAGTCGCTCGAGAACATCCCATGGATCAACGTCGTGGGCAACCACGATCTCGGTGGCTCGGAGTACATCTGCGGTGACGAAGACTACAAGTTCCGCGAGTGCACGAGCACTGCTGAGATGCTGGAATACCTGGACAAGAAGTTCACGCTGCAGGCCGGCTACGAGTCGCCTAACGGCAAGCGCTGGATCCTCAAGGACCACTACTACGTGCAGTCGTTCGAGAACGACGGCGTCTCGGTGGACATCTTCAACATCGACACCAACTTGGCGGACTCGCATGGTGCGATGCAGGTGTGTTGCCAGTGCTACGGTTACGTGAAGAAGGAGGGCCTGCCAGAAGCGGAGGCGAAGAAGCTGGGCGACACCTGTAACGACCAGAAGCCTGGCGACAAGTTGTGCGCCGGTGGCAGCAAGGAGATGTACAACGCCTGCTACGACCGCATCAAGACCTGGTACGACGCGTCGATGACTGGTATCAAGAAGGACCTCAAGGCCTCTACGGCGACCTGGAAGATCGTCAACTCGCACTACTCGCCGCACTTCCACATGAGCACGGACAAGATGAAGGACTGGTACGACGTCATGAAGGACAACAACGTGCACGTTTGGTTCAACGGCCACACGCACGGTTTCAACCACGACGTCGCGACGTGGGGCAGCCACTTCTACGAGAACGGCGGTGGTGGCGGTATCCAGTCCGAGACGTCCGGTCTCCCACCACAGGTGGCTGAGACGTACGTCAAGAACGCGTGGGTCGAGTCGACCAACGCGTACGGCTTCATGGAACTCCACTTCTCCAAGGACTGGCTCAAGACCCAATTCGTCACGTTCGATGATGCTTGGGTCTTCAGCAAGACCAAGGAGGACATCAAGAAGGGCGGCTCGAAGAAGGGCCACTGCTGGCACGTGCCAGTCACGCTTGGTAAGGGCCGCGAGTGCACCAAGTAAAACAGAGTCTCAAACCTCTTCCTTCTAGAACATGTGAAGGATGTGCGTTGCCCGTCGAGGTAGTTGTGCATAATATTCCTCTTTCTCTACAACAATACCAGTATTCGAACCCATCGAGCTGTTGCATTGTGTGACGAACCACTCTCACCAACCTCGTGAGACACTGCACTCACGACACCAGCGACTCATGAAAAATGAAGTAAAGGACGAACGTTAGGCAATTTTACTTCATAAATACGCTGCCACTGTTTGTGACGGAGGATCCAGAACGGTAGCGGCTTGTATCTTGGATGACGCAGCGCGTGGGCTTCCGTACAGCGAGTCGACGTCGAGTGCTGCGGCAGTCCGCACGAGACGACTCTTGTTGTGTTGAGGTGTCTGGATGCCCATCGACCGACTCATGGTCTCCGTCACGTCGTCCAGACAGACCTCACGCTCCTCGCTTCCATCGACTACGGGCGACAATGATGGCGTCACACTGAGGCTCTCAGGTTCCTCCTCCTCCTCAATCTCGAGCTCTTGAGTCGACACGAAGCCATCTTCGCCGTCGTCGCCCTCCGCCTCAACAGCTAATTCCGCCTCGACAGCCAGTTGCGCCTCCACGGCCAATTCCGCCTCATCTTGCTCTTCCTCGCCGGAACTGATCGACTCTGTGCCTGTGGACGCCTTGAGCTGGCCGAGCTCCTCCTGAAGCGCCTCCATGTGCTGTCGCAACATCTCGTTTTCCTGCTGAAACCGCGCGACGTACGCCTCGGCTTGCTGCTGCAGCGACTCGCGCTCGCGCTGGAACTGCTCCTTGAGCTGCGTCTCGATTCCAAATACGTACTCCTTCGCTTCCTTCACCAAGTTGGCGTGCACGCGACCGAATTCTGCAATCCGCTTGAGCTGTTCGTCTACAGTTATGTAATCAAGACGCCGTTAGCTTTTGAATGGATCCGTTGATCTCGAGACTCATACTTACTCGTGAAATGGTCTTCAATCTGCATGACCGTGCGCTGCTTCCAGGCTTCTAGTTCCGCCACTGTCATCGTGACACTCTCGTTGCCGCTCGCTCCACTACCAGTGGCTTGTGGCGACCGTCTCTCCTCGTGTTCTTTCCTAGTCGGTCCAGACGGCTCGCGCAGCGGCACGGTCGAGACCACGGACTTGGGCGTGTGGTGCATATGAGGCGCCATAGGCACGCTCTTCTGCGCTTGCTGGATGTGTATATCGTTCGCTGTGGGCGATGGCGAACTGCGCCTTGCGTCCGGCGACGACGGCAGAGAAATCGGATCGTCTGGCACGGCTCCAGCTGCCGCGTCCTCCAGCGCTTGCTCGGGCGCGACGGTCATCGCCGCGGCGGAGGTGACGACGCGCATGAGCTGCGCGTGAGGACGCGTTGCCTGGCGCGTCGTGAACTCCACGAGGTTGACGCCGATGCGGCGGCGCGGCGCCGGCGGCTTGCGGTTGCCCATTCCATTCGCTTGATACGGATTGACAAGCCAAGCAGACCTCCTGCAAACTTTATACGTTGGCCAACAACATATATACTTATTTAAGATATCAGGTGCTCTATTTTTATAAAAACCGGAATTGTGAGCTGGATCTACGGTTTTAGCAGAGCGCAAATGGGTTCACTTTGCCGCCTGCGCCAACTTGTTGAGAATGCGAGCTGCGCACATGGAGAGATCAGTCAAGGAACACGACATCAGCAGCGCATCAAGAGACAGCTACGAACGCACCAGCGAGGACTGCCGCGCCGAAGCCGTTGTCGATGTTGACGACGCCAACGCCAGGGGAGCAGGCGTTGAGCATGGTCAGCAGTGGCGCAAGACCACCGAAGGCAGCGCCATAGCCGACGCTGGTCGGGACGGCGATGACGGGCACATCAGTGAGACCACCCTGCATGCATACAACAAGATGAGTCAGCACATACGTGAGTATCAATGTCGTACTGGCGACGACGCACCACGACGCCTGGAAGCGCGCCGTCCATGCCGGCGACACAGATCGCCACGTCGCACTCGTTCAAAACGTGCTGGTTCTTGAGCAGACGATGGATCCCAGCGACACCGACATCATATAGACGCGTCACCTTGTAGCCGGCGAGCTCTGTATTGTGACCAAAAACACCGGGTGAGCAATGTAGTGTAGGTTGCTGCAGTGGATTGACGTACGCAGCGTCACGACGGCTTCCTCGGCAACCGCGAGATCCGACGTTCCAGCAGCCAACACACATGCTCTTTCCTTCTTGTACGCAAGGTTGTGGTCATCTAGGTCTTCGTTGTTCTTGGAGGCAAGGATGCGAGGGGTCTCAAAGTGGTGGTACAGCACTTTGTACTCCTGTTCATCCAATAGCACCAGAAACATCAATGGCATTTCATCAACGCAGTGAGCGCGAGCCACTACACACCGCCGGAAGCAAACGCTTGATCTCACTGGCGGCCTGTGCCGTGACACGTGTGGCCATCACGACCTTCTCGCCCTTGTCCGTCATCGCCACCAAGATCTTGGCGACCTGCGCCGGCGTCTTGCCCTCGCCGTAGATCACCTCTGGGAAGCCAGTGCGTGCAAGCCGCTTCGTGTCGATTTTCGCATAATCGCCGACTGCGTCGTACTCGAGTTGCTGGCACAGCTTCGCTGCCTCATGTGGTGCGACTTTGCCTGCCGCGACTTGCTCCAGGAGCTCCACGATCGAGGCTCCGTTCGCCACAGAGCTGAACGGCGCAATGTGATTCAGCGCGCGAAACGCCACTCGACCAGCCACCGCTGAAACTCTATGCATAGGCCGCGCCAGTGATCGCACACACAGCAGCATCATCGCGGCGTCTGCTCTTCGATTTCGAAAATGGCGCGCGTCTCGAGTTCTCCATCTTTCCTTTCGAACGGCTTGGATACGTGCAGCCGATTCCTAATCAAGAGTTTCATCCAATCAGATGCTTCGGCAGTG
>JAADXE010000480.1:0-23792 GCA_023337545.1 Pythium coloratum | reverse complement strand
TAGCCAGCAAACAATACATGAGTTGTGTGGCCACAGCCAGCATTGAAGGGATCAGAAGGAGTCGTATTTTTATACCTCTTCTGCAATGCATCTCGCTATGTTGATGAAGATTGCCAACGCTCTGGGCGCGTCTAACGCATCTTCCGAGCAGAACACTTCGGTACTGTCGTGGTATCATTTCATCTTTGGCCTGCAGAAATCGACTGTGGTGGTATGGGAGAGCCATCACACGTGAGGCCCGAGGAGGCGTCGGCCCCGCGAGATGCAGTACGCCATCGCCAGTGGCGTGTGGAATTATCGACTGCCTGCTATTCGCTGTTGTGGATCTTCCACGTCATGATCTACGGTGCCACAGGCGGAGCGTGTCTCTCGACCTCGTTAACTTACGCCGCCTTGCTCACGTACAAGTCGGGGTACACGATCGAGTACGTTGGTGCCCTCGGCGTCCAGTACACTCCCGTTGTGATCCTCGGATATTGTATCGCCGGCGTGCTGTGTTTGCGGTCGTTATTCAAGCAGCTCATCGCGTCGTGCAAACTGAGACGGCTTGCATTCTACGGAGAGGTCCCACGACTCCTGCCATCGTCAAAGTCTCCTCTCAAGAAGCGTGCGTGTCTTCAGAATTTACTGAGTTCTTGCTGGACGGCCTGCTGTACTCGTGCGGGGATGTGCGGCGTCGACAGCGACTACTTTGATTTGATTTTCCTGCAACGAGAGGCCATCGAAGTCGTCCTCCAGACCTACCAGTGCTACCGAGCGAGTTGGCTGCTGTCGCAGACGTGGCTCAACCACGTGTACGTCGCCACGCTCGTTATTAACTGTTGGGGGACGCCCGTGCTGCTCAAGTTGGCCAAGCGAGACACGGCAACGCTGCGGCTGTGGTGCTTGGTCGCTGATGTGCTACTGGATTTCGTCGCCGGTGTCGCGATCCCACTGGTGATTGTCAAGAAGATGAGCGGAGACCCTCGCGCCACGCAGCACATGAAACCAGAGGTCGTGTATCTGTTCGACGTGCCGTTTGACGACGTGTATTTGATCGAGCTGCTGCTTGCCATCAAGCAAGTGATCTGCATGAACTGGCTCGACTTGGTCTCCAAGCTCACACCGATCTACTGTATCATCAGCTGCCTCAACAAGATCCAGCTTCTGGCGCAGCGCCGTGGCCTCGTACCTACGTCGCCAAGGCCCTTGGTGACGTCCATGGCACAGATCACGCCGACGCAGTTGGCCTCTGATAGTGATTTAACACAACGCACCCGAGCTCCGTCTGCGACGAGCAGCATCCACGCTGTCGCCGTGCGGACCTCGACACTGCTTCACCGTTCGCAGCCTCTTCTCGTTCTCTGGGGTGTGGTCGTCCTGGGCTTCCACATCCACGCGACGTCCAATTCACGATCAAGGTTTGCAGACGTCAGCATGGGCTGCAAGTCCGTCGTCCACCCGTGGCTCGTGGCCCGACTATCGTGCTCTGTGTTGGAAATCAACTGCGTGGCACGCGATCTCACGGGAACGGCCTCTGAAATCGACGCCGCTCTGTCACAAATGGAGCCCACGGCTCTGTCGTCTCTCATTATCACCCACTGCTCGAGTCTCACGATCCCGCCACGGCTCCAAACACTGCCAAACCTCATCTGCCTGGAGATCACAAACACCTCGCTGGTCGAATGGGGCGACGACGCGGCGCTTCATGACGCCAACCACAAGACGCTCCACTTTCTCTCGCTGGTGCGCATGAACATCACACAGATCCCCGACGGTCTGCTATCTGAGGACTTCCCACACGCACTGCGGGACATCCACATTGTGGCAACGAACCTGTCGGCGGTGCCAGACGACTTGGATCTGGTGTGGCACAACACCATCAATCTGTACCTTGAGCGGAACCAGCTCACGTCCGTACCGGAGACCGTGGCCCGCATGCACGTCGAGCGCCTGTCGCTCATGGGCAACCACATCCACAGCATCCCCGACGGACTCTTCGACGGCAACGCCTTTCGCGTGCTCTCCCTGGCTCGGAATCCCATCACAACACTGTCCTCATCGCTAGGCTCTCGCGTGAATCTGATTGGCGTCGTGCTGGATTTCACGTTAATTGAGACCTTGCCGCAATGGCTCGTGGACGCGAGCGTAGCAGGCACAGTAGCCGTGTTGGCTGCGGGGACGCCGTACTGCAGCAAACGCCCCACACAAACTAACAGCTTCATGTGCTCCATGAGGACAGACGACGAGTTCGAAGCCTACGCCTTCACACAAAATCTCATAGACCGGGTTGCAGTTTAACGAGGGGGGGGGGTATTAAACGTTGACTCACTTGACTCAGTACTTCAACATCCTGTGATGGGTACGGGTTGACAGGTTTGCTTCTGGATGACCCGACCCGCTCAGAAACCCAGACCCAGGCAACCCATGAAGCTGCCATTCGTCAATTTGCTGGGTTGAAAGACGTAATGGCAGACGACGCCACAGCGGAGGCGTGGCTCCATGCGCCTGTGGTCGCTCGCCGCCCTCGCGGGTGGCTGCACGGCCAGGTCGTCAAGGTCCGCGGCCAGCAGCTCGTGATCGTGCCTGGTCTGGACGCCCCCACGACGACCGTCCGTGCGTCTTCCTGCACTCGTGTGGCGCCCGTCCTTTCTCTTCTTTTCAGCGGAGCCGTGCTGTCGTCTGCGCTGAGCCTCGCTGAAGTGGAAGCTATCCACACCACGGTGATGTCTCGGCTATTAGGCGACGACAGCGTCCGTGCGTCTCGCGATATTCCGACGCTGCTGAAGGGCTTCGTCGCTAACGCGGACATGCCCTATCACATGTCGCCGCGTGTGTGGGTGGCGTCGGATGACAGTCAGCAGCACCGGTTTAAGCTTCAGCACGCAGTGGACTTCGTCTTCGTCCACGAGAGTTCAGCCAAGCGTATCAGCAGAGCTGTTCGCGATAGTGTGGGTGAACACTTTTACCTTCCTCCATACAAAGACCCTCCTCAGAAGCGAGATCAAACAACCGACAAGGCGTCGGATTCGGAGGCGTCCAGCGACAAAGAGACCGAGAAACCCACAGCCAAGCGCGTGCGGTCGCCGAGCGTCGACAAGCAAAGCGCACCATCGAGGAAGAAAAGATCAACGCGCAGTTGAAAAAATGAGGTAAAAAAACACATCAATGGATTTGTATGCGACTCTAACTCTTTAATGAAGGTGAGTGATGTCATCAAGGCACGCAGCCGTACACGCCGCCGTCCACGATCTCACAGCGCGACGGGCCGCCGAGACCGGGCTGCAGACCAGGGCACTTGCCTTGGAACGCCCCTGAACACACAGGGGCAAACGCGCAGAACGTGCCTCCGCCTTCTACGCTCACGGCGATCGGGCCGTACGTGTAGTTGGCGGTGCATTGCGAGCCTGGAACGATTGGCGGCAGTGTATGTGAAGGCGTCGGTACCGGAGACCGTGATGGAGGCGGTGATGGTGAGACGCACAGTGTCGCATTCGAGCTCGAGGTAGTGCAGTTGGTGTCTGTGGTATTGTCGTTGGTGTTGCCGTCGTCTTTGTTTCCAGATTCCAATCGCTTGGGCTTCCTCCGCCCGGATCTTCTTACGACTGGTGCTGGCGTGGCCGCTGGTGCGAGCGGGTCAAGAACAAGCGTCGTTGCTCCGTCGCCAGGGTCGTAGTACGGGATCGTGTTCGTCTCCAGCACTGGGATGAGATCGAAGGGACTGTCGCCACTGTTGTTTGCGTTCGCGTGCGAATTGTTAGGCGCCTGCGCCGACGCTAGAAGCAGAGGAACCAGGGCCGCTATCGTCGCCAGCGTGACGCTCGTCAGCAACGCCGAGCCGCGCATCGTACGCCTCCAGAAGCTGACGCTTGTCTGTCTGTGGGCTTCTTCTCTACTTTCGCTGTGTGAGGCTGCGTGGTGCGACCGCGGCCTGCGCGTGTAGATTCAAGTGGCGTCCCATACGCTTCAACTCGCCTATCAAAGGCGAAAAGTGCATGAGAGCCATCCGCACTCAGCCTCATCGCATCTGCATAGACACACCGTGCATCAACACCAGCATCACCAGCGCTAGGTAGGTATCCAAGATGATAGGGGAGCGGGTCGTCGGGTGGCATCGTCTCGAAAGATATAAATGCACCTACCGGCGCGATCTAGAGGCCAGTCGAGTCGCGAAAGTGGCCCCGACAGCCGCTGGAAATCTGCCAACAGACCTCTGTCAGGGTCTCTATGAATAGAGCACAAGCCGAACTCTGCGACGGCGTCGACCCACGAGACAACGAGTGACTTTCAAGCTCTTCAATAAGCGAGTGGCTATTTTGGAAGTCGTAGCGGGTGCTTCCTCTAAATAAAATGGTGCGGCGCAGGGTTTTCGCGAGGTTTCCCGATCATGCGTGCGACAGAGCGATTCGATTGTGGTGCTGTGGCTTCACGGTGAGTGTGCGGCGGTGGATGGGTGGTTCGTCTCTGCGTATCTCGTGATCCTTTCGCGCCGCAAGCTCTTCGTGCGTCATGAATTCGTCGTTGACAGTCGCGGCGTATCGCCATTTGCTGCAGGTGCCGTCATCTGACCGCGAGGAAGATGCCTTCGACTCTGAGCCGCTCGCTCGGCAAGCACTGGGCCACGATTCCTCGCCTATCAATCGATTTGAAGCGCTCAAGGCCGCTGTGCGACGTAAGCGCAAGCGACCCACGACGCTTACGCCGCTCGATTCACCTCAGCATTCCAGTCAGTTCAGTGACCAAGACGAGAGTTACCAAAACGAACAAGACAACCACGATGAAACTCCGCCGATAGGAACGCTGCCTCTATCGACGATGCCTACGCTGCCGCCGCTTGCAGTCAACGTTCTGCAGCGCAAGAAACTCTTTCTCAGCCCCGATAGGGAACCCGTCGTCGGAATTGAGGAGATCATTCAGCTCCAGGAACTCAACTTGAGTCCGCCGAAGCGTGGGTCTCCTCTGCAACTAATCGCAGTGCCCCGTAAGGTTTTTGAAGAAGATGAAGTCGCCCTCATGCCGTGCCACACCCTGCATTACCGGTACGTTCCATCGCTGGACGTCGAGCGATGGAAAGAACCTATTAGAGACCGTGACAAGAACTGGCGAGACGATGAGCTTCAGATGATCCTAGCGACGCAAGGATCGATGCGGGAGTCTCACAAGTTCAATAAGATGACCCGTAAAGGCCCAGGCAATGTACGCAAGGGCACGTGGCGGCGGCTCGATTCACAGCGGCTCCAAGTCAAAACCGCGACGAGCCGCGTGCTCACACCACCGCTTGGGATCGGAACTATAAGTGAGACCTCGATCGCCACAGCTCGAGATCCAGCGTTTCCAACGGAAGTGCTCCTTCGAAGCCAAGGCGCGATGATCTCTCGAACATACTGCATCGTGACGATCTACGGTATTGGTATCTACGGACGTCTGTACGCTGAAGGGCTCGATGAAAGGCGAGGCCGCGACCGGTACTTGAAAGTTGACGCGTACGACCCTCGAACCTGTCGAGTGATGTCTTTGAAAGTGTCGATGTCCGATCTCGAGTGGGTGTTTGAGGCTCAACCGGAGCTCCTCGCGGCAGGAAAGAAGCAAACGGTGCTCAAGAAGGTCGTGGCGTTGCTGTATTTCAAGTACCCTGAGGACGATAACCCGAGCAGAGGTGATGACGACGACCAACAGCAAGAGCAAGCAGTCCTGAACATCAAGACCAAGCCGCCACCCCCACCAGCGCCAAGCGTCTCTTTCCCAGATGAGCCTCCGTTGGATCCGGATACCCGTGATTCGGTGGACGTGTTGCCGGGTCCAGTGCTGTGCATCTCTCCTGATGAGAAGATGAACGAAGCTGCGAGAAGACGATTAGAACGTGAAGAACGATTGCGCCGAGAAGAGCAAGAGCGGCTGAGGCTGCTGGCGCTGCTTATGAAGATGCCCAAGCGGGCTCGTCACCGCGTCGTCTTCCAGTTACATCGCATCAGCGGACACGAATTTCTGGTATCGATTTACCATTTCCCCACGCAAGTTCGCAACTTTCTTATCGTGGCGTACAACCCACGGACGTCAAGGACATTCACAATCGTTGTGGGGGTGATGGAGGCGGCCGCGATCAGCCGCATCTTCACGATGCCACACAAGTGGACGCCTGAGCAGAAGAAGCAGATCGCACAAGGGCTCGTGCCGAAGCTTCAGTTACGAGCCTGCAAAATCAAAGCCATTGGTTTCGCCCACGCTGGTGGAGAGGACGGACTGTATCGTGTGGCGCTAGCAATACGAGAAGACCGCATGGGGGCACAGGCGGCGATGATCCAGCTGCCAGTACCCAGTCATTCTAACTCACGCAAGGACATGGCCGTGTCAAAGTTCAAGAAAGACGGACAACAGGAGCTGCAGCTCACGCTGGACGCCCAACTCCAAGAGATCCAAGCAGCCACGACTGCAAAGACCCAGCAACTCACGAAGGATATCGCCCACGCGGAGGCGACGATCAATGCTCTCAAGCTGAAAGACGCAGAACTGAAAGAGCAAATCGAAGACATCAACAGCGGCAAAGGAATCCCAGTGGCTGCACTCGCGGAGGAGAGTTCTGCTAGTCAAACGAGAGAGAAACCGCAGCACCACGAGGCTCGACGTGGGTTTAAAGTGGCAAGGAAGACGATTAAAGACGAGAGCAAGGCACTCCAGGCACGTGTCATAGCATGGAAGAAAGAGCTGGAGATCACGAAAGGTCATGATATTGTGGAGAAGGAGAAAGTGCAGACACGGTACGCGAAGGCGCTGGAGCTGCTGACGCAGAAGGCAGTGACAGCGATGCTGCCCCAGTGGTTTGACCCAAGAGACCGCAAGGACCCAGTGAAACCCACGCGGAAACACGGCAACCACCAGCGCACGAAGCTGCATCGTGGAGAGATCCACGAGGGGTTCCGAAGAGTGGCGAGTGGTGCGTGTCGGGCCTTTGGTCGTAAGTTTCGATTCTCGGTGTTTGCCGAATTACCGAAACCAGTGCCTCCGAAGACAAATCGCCGCTCAACGAAAAAGGCCAAGGAAACGGCAATGGAAGCAGTGAGTGCCGCTGTAGATACCGTGAAGGAAGTCGCTGGAGATGAGATCAAGAAAGCGGAGACGACGGACGACGCCAATGAAACAGCGGATAAGCACACCGAGGAGAGGGGAGGTGACCGAACAGAAGGGGATGATGCTACAGAGAAGCACGACGAGAAGGAGGCGGAGGATGACGGCGAAGATGGCAAACAGAAAGACAAAGAAGAAGACGAAGGGGAGGAAGAAGATGATGATGATGATGAAGACGAGGACGAGGACGACGAGGACGACGAGGAGGCCGTGGTGGAGGAGGTCGTGGATTTCATGGATCCCGTTCGCTGGTTTGAACTCGTTCTGTACGACGCGCTGACGAGTCAACAACTGTGTCTACGGCTGACACAACTGGAGTTAATCGCGTTCGCTAAGCAGCAGCACGATGCACTACTGAAGATCACGGCTCTGGATATCGCGACGTCGCCCGTCGCTCAGCGGATCCGTGAGCTGGAGACAAGCTACGAAACCACGCGCAGTGCGATGGTGGCACTGAAAAGGCTCAAGAAAAACGAAAAGAAACGCAAGCAAATGGCGGAAGAGCTCAAGAAAAGTCTTCTCGAGCGACGAGCGCTGATGAACGACGGTGCGTCGTGGCGAGCGGCCGTGAACGAGCTGTGTGGACGGCTGACGATGGCTGAGGGGACGTCAGCACTGGATGTGGTCCGTTGTATCTATAAGGCCACGCTGAGCGTCGTGTCGTTGACCACGGGCAGCGACTCAGCTGATGGTGACGACGTCGTAGACTGCGAAGTCTGGGTCACGCAATGTGTGGCTACGGTGAGTTTCCACGCTCGAGACCTCTCTACCCAAGAGATCTGGACGCTCGAATACCCTGACAGTGCCGAGTTGGTCAAGGAGTTTGCGGTGGAAAGCCCACTAGAGCTGCAGCTCCACATAGAAGCCATCGCAATGACGCTGCTTCTGTACATGGACGACAATGATCAAGAGGATGAAGGTGCTAGTGAGATCCGTGAGAAAGGCAAACGCAAAATGCGATTTGAGGAGTAGCCATTGATGTATTTACGTTAAACACTATCTACGTGAAGTTACCGTGTTTAACATCCGTATTCTGGAGTCAAACCGCCACTTCAACCGAGCAATCCGAAAATGGATCGCTCGACCGACAAGCGTCGCTCGACGGCCAAGGCGCCTCCACCAGAGGACTTCCAGACGCAGTACGACAGCCTACTGAGTGCGTACTTTGCGGCCGAAGCGGGGGTTGAGGATGCGTCCGCTGTGGATGGCTCTCAGCCTGTGAGTCGCGAGCAGCGAATGATGGAGTTACAGTCTCAGATGGGCCATTTGTGTGCGATGAACGGCGAGTTACGTCGAGCAATGGACCACTTCGAGACGATCTGCGCGTGGGTGGAGGCTCATGATTCAAACAAGACGCCAGCAGTGGAAGGCGGAGGTGAAGATGCTCAAGAACCGACCCAAGAGGAGCCAAGAACTGACGAGAAAGGCCAGGAAGAGGAGACCGTGGCGGAAGAGCTCCGCTTGGTGCTCACTGAGCTCAAGATCAATGCTGTGACGAATCTAGCGACGATTCATTCACGCATGGGCGACCAAAAGACTGCGATGAGCCTTTTGCAGAGTGTGAAGAAGACGATGCGCGAACTGAAGGAGACTTCCGTTTCAAGTGATCGAGCGGCGGAGATGAAGAAGCTGGAGATCGCATTGATGGCAAACTACAGCGCCCTCTTACAGAGCCAAAGGGCTACAGACGACGCGGCGGCAGCAGCAGAGAACGTGCTGGATCTTGCGGGTCCCTTGCCGGAGAAGAAGTCCAAGACCCCCAGTCAAGGACGTCCGACCGTGGATGCAGCAAGGCTCACAGCGACAGGAGTGCTGGCTTCGTGTATGAGGTCAAATGGCGACAGCCACAAGGCTCACGAGTTATCGCAACAAGTTGCTCAGGCATTGAAGCTTGGACACGCAGGCCAGGACGCGTTGCTGTTGGCTCGGACGGAGAATAACGTCGGTCTCGACTGCTATGAAGCCCGCAATTTCTCAAACGCACTGACGCATTTCCTGGCGGCGTATCGCGCCTGTGTTTTCAATCAAAAGACTCAAGACGCAGTACTACAAGCCAGAATCGTGTTCCACGTGGGTCGCTGCCTCGCTGAGCTAGGAACGACAGCAGTGCTTCCGACTGACGGCGAGCCCACACAGCCAATGACTGCGGCCGATTGCTTCACGCAAGTCGAGGAAGCTGCGAATACGGTGTCTACTGGTAAAGCGCAGCTCACGGTACTGGCTCAGGCGTGTCTGGGAGAGCTAAGTTTCCACAACGGAGACTTTGCCGCTGCAGAGTCTCACTTATCAGAGGCGCTAGCCTACTTATCAGAGGCGCTAGCCTCTGATAAGGTTGCGGAGGCTTCCGATACTGATCTTGCGAAGGCGGATCGAGTCAAGATACAGGGGTACGTCGAGAGCTACTTGGGGTCTGCCCTGTTTGCTGAAGGCAAACTTGACGCAGCGGAAGAAGCTCATCAACGAGACTTGGAACTCGCGCTGGATACGGAAGATCTACTGGCTCAGCTTCGTGCGTTGAGGAATCTTGCATTGCTATACAGCTCCACACAGCGGTTTGTCGAAGGAATCACATTGTGGCGCGAGACGTTGGAGATTGCGGCCGTGCTGGACAGCAAACGCGACCTCGTAATCGGCTACGGTGGCTTAGGCGCGGCGCTCAAGGCTCTCGCAGTCGTCGATTTCAACAAAAACGAGTACCAGGAGTTCCTGACGGTCGGCGAAAACCAACTTCGTCCGATATTTATCAAGCAGAGGACGCTGGCGATGGAATTGGGTGACAAAACGCAGCAAGTTTTGGCCCAGAGGCAAATTGTGGGGACGTACGAGTGGCAGTCGCAAGTCGACGAACTCGAGCAGCGCCTGGAAGAATGCGACATGTTTGTGCGCCTGAGCGAACAGCTCGGGAATCCTCAGTATCGAGCCGACAGCTACCGTGCACTGGCAAATGCCATCACAGTGCAAATTGCAAGGCTGGCAGAGCGAGGCCAGCGATTCGCTGAGGCGATCCGTGTGCTCAAGTTCAAGCGAAATGTGTTTCTTCAAAAGCTACGAGATGCGACAAAGGCTCCCAAGGCAGCAGTCACACCGGTCCGATTAGCCCACAGCATAGTCGAGGTCTTGAACTGAATCGTGTCCGTTCATCTTTTATGAGAATGTATTATATTACCCGCGCCAGCCCCAAATGCTAGACTCTACTTTTTCGCTGGCGGCTTCTTTTTATCGCTCGAGCACAGCACTTTGAACGAGCAGTTGAGCGTCTTGTCGACACACAGCATCGCCCCTGCGTTGTCGAATTCGTTGCAGTAGTTGGGTGCCGAGAAGATGGTGACTAGCTTCCGGCCGGCAAAAAACTCGTAGCCGTCGGACACGACTTGGTGCGCGCGACACACGAGATCCAAGTCGTGTGTTTGCAGAAACTGCTCCACGACGTCGGCACCAAAGATGTAGGACACACCTCGGTCACTCTCAGTCCAACCCTGGCTGTCAGGGTCAGGGTCCGCCCAGAGCAGGTCGCACAGGAGTCCCTACATTCGACAAGCTACATTAGCGGCGACCGACTTATTTATTGAATAGAGGTCTACATACCTCGTCGGGGACGTCGGTGGGTCGGCGGATATTGCGTATCTGGTCGAGTGTGTAGAGGTCTGGTGATAAACCGCCGTGTGTGCAGAAGATCTGAGCACAATCGCTTGTGTTAGGAGTGATTATCATGGATTCGAAGGGAGCTGAAGTGTTTGACTCACCTTGTCGGCGACGACGGCGGCCACGGGCATACAGTTGAAGCAGTCGCCGAACGTCCGCCACAATTTGACGGAGAAGCGCCGCTTGCACTCGTCGTAGAAGCCGTAGATGCGGTTGATCGACGCGCATTCGTGGTTGCCGCGCAGTAAATACAGGCGGTTTGGGTACTTGATCTTGTAGGCGAAGAGTAAGCAGATGGTCTCAATGCTCTGCATGGCGCGGTCCACGTAATCGCCAAGAAACAAGTAGCTTCGTTCGTCTGGGAAGCCGCCGATCTCAAACAACCGCAGCAAGTCCGAGTACTGGCCGTGGGTGTCGCCGCAAATGTTGATCGGCGCAGGGACTTCGAGCATCGCGGGCTGCTCCAGGAAGATCTGATGAATAAAAAAAAGTGGTCACCTGATTAGCCAGTAGAACAGTCTCACAGCAGTGGATGTGATATAGTTTTACCGTTCGGATCTTGCGGCACAAGAGCATGACTTCCTCAGTCGTCAGGTCCGTGACCTCGGTCTGCGACGGTTTGTCCTGTACCGTGAGCAGCTTCTTGATGACGTTGTCCACGACTACGAGCCCGGAGTCGCTCATGGCGGCGGCGGTCTCGTCGACTTGAAGCGGCGTCACGCGCGTCACGGTGGCGCGAGCTTCGAACACACGAGAGCGGCGCGTGCAGCCGTGCTCTCACGCTGGATGGATGTGACTGCAAACACAGCCTACGCGAGTCGGTTGATCCAGAGCCCACTGCGCAAGAATAGCTCAAGCCAACGACTGTGACGGCGAACCACAATGCAACACACAACGACGACTTAGCATTGTACTGCGATAGACTACGGAGCATGCCTATTAATACCATCGCAGATAGTAGACCGGTGACTACAGTCCACGTTGCCTCACGCTGCTGTTGTTTCACGCTGTGGCTGTATTGGTTGCCTTTCTCACTCAAACCGATCTGATACGCTTTCTCAGGTCTGAGTCGGATGGGTCACATCTGAGGATGACACAGGAATGGTTGTCACACGAACGCAGCTGCGAAATGTTGACGCTGTCGACGTGGACAGGCCTGGATGGATTCGAGATTGACTACCCGGTCGCCCTGCCTCCTCGCACGCCAGTGTAGCGCGTCGGCGCCCGTCCACTTGAACCCAGCGACCACATGACACGAGCGCGTCAGCTGCTTGGTCACGCAGCTGTACCGCATCCGACAAAACAATATGTTTTCGGAAAGACCAACTGTGACTTGCAGTTTGTATGGTACGCTACTAAGTACGACCGTAGCTGCTCACTTTCTTCTCTTCGTCGCCGTCGTCATTCCGGGATCCACATCTTCTGGCTGGTCGACGAAGCAGAGCAACGAGGCGCGACGGACTCATCCCTTCTCCATCTCGTTGCGCCCGCATTGCCGCGCCCTCCACGTCTCCGCGCGTGCAACCTCCATCGCCACTCACATCTCAACTTCCTCCTCATCCCACTCGTGTCGTTCGCGTCTCCATCGGCTCGGAAACCATGAAGCTGTACAAGCGCGAAGTGCTCACGGACTTGTGGCCGCAGTTTCTGGCGCTGAGCCTCTTGCTGGCGCTGTCTGTGGACTCGCTGAACCCCGTGAAGGCAGTCAGCGGCTTCCTGGGCGTGCCGCCTTATTACTGGGGCTTTGTGTCCTTCGCCATGATGCTGGGCGTGCTGTGGCACAACATTGGCGACGTCATCTACAAGTCCACGCGCGTGTTCCTCCACAGCGTGCTCAGCATTTCGTTCAAGAGCATCGACGTCGTCGGGCTCGACAACATCCCTCTGGAAGGGCCTGTGATCTTCACGGGCAACCACGCCAACCAGTTTGTCGACGGACTCACCGTCATGATGACGAGCCCGCGCAAAGTCGGTCTATTGATCGCGGAGAAGTCGTGGCACCGCCCCGTGATCGGAGACTTTAGCCGCATCATGGGCTGCATCCCCGTCGTGCGTCCGCAGGATTCCGTGATCCCAGGCGTCGGCAAGATCAAGCTCAACGAGGCGGCCGCTGTGGTGCTGGCAGAGGCCAATGAGGCTGCAGCTAATGCTAGTGGTGATGAAGAAGCCATCGCCAAGGCCTCCAAGCGCGACTACACGATCATTGGCGAAGGCACGAGCTTCACGGCGCAGGTCACGCCAGGCGACCAAGTGCGGTACCAGGGCAAGTCGGTCAAGGACAGTGGCTCGCCCGTCAAGATCCTCAAGGTCGTGAGCGACACGGAGCTGGTCGTCGACGCGCCATTGCGTAATGGCGATGACAAGCCAGTGTTCGAGTCGGCGCCGTTTGGCATCTTGAAGAAAGTGGACCAGGCCGTGACGTTTGCCAAGGTGTACACGCACTTGAACCGCGGCAACTGCATTGGTATCTTCCCAGAGGGCGGCTCCCACGACCGCACGGATCTGCTGCCGCTCAAGGCCGGCGTCGCGATCATGGCGCTGGGCGTCAAGGACAAGTACAACGTCAGCGTTCCAGTCGTGCCCGTGGGTCTCAACTACTTCCGAGGCCACCGCTTCCGCGGACGCGTGACTGTCGAGTTTGGTACGCCGATTGTTCCGGACGACCAGCTCATGAAGACGTACCGTGAGGACAAGCGTCAGGCCTGTAATGACTTTTTGCACCGCGTGGAAGAAGGCATGCGCAGTGTGATCGTGACGGCACCTGACTACAACATCCTGCAGCTCGTGTTCACGGCTCGACGCCTGTTCCAGCGCTCGGGCGTGCGACTCAGCGTGAAGGAGACCCAGGACCTAAACCGCCGCTTTGCCGAGGGCTACAAGATCCTCAGCGGCGTGCCAGAGGCCGAGAAAGACGTCAAGGCGCTGCAGACCAAGCTGCAGGACTACAACAACACGCTCAAGCTCATGGGACTCAAGGACCACCAGGTGCCGTTCATCGCGTGGTGGAGCATCCACGACGTGATCGGCTCTGCGCTGTACGGCGCGCTGATCTTTGCGCTGGCGTCCATTCCGTCGTTCGTGCTCAACGCGCCTGTGGGTCTCATGGCGCGTTACGTGGCGTCGCAGGAGCAAAAGAAGGCGTTGGCTGGCTCCAAGGTCAAGGTCGCTGGTCGCGACGTCGTGCTCAGCAAGAAGATCGCGTTCTCGATGGTCGCTGTGCCGGTGCTCTGGCTCACGTACGGCGTCGTGCTGGCGCTGATCACGGACTGGTACTGGTCGTCGATCTTCTTGCTGCTGCTGTCGTTCCCGCTGTTCTCGTTTTTTGGCGTGCGCTCAGTCGAGGCTGGCATCATTGAGCTCAAGACTGTGCGTCCGCTGTTCTACCGCCTGTTGCCGCAGTACCGTGCGACACAGGACGAGCTGCCCCATCGCCGCGTGGAGCTGCAGAAGGAAGTGCGTGGTTTCATCAAGAAGTACCGCACGCTCCTGGGGCCGCTGGCGGAGGTGAACGCCATGGACTGGCACGCGTACATGCACGAGCAGCGTGCGCTTGAAGCTGCGGCCCACAAGGCCAAGGCGCTCCTGGAGGCTAAGGCTCACGAAGGAGAGCAGGCGCCAGCGTCGCCCACGTCTGTGGACATGGAGCCAGTGATCGTGATGACGCCGCCGGTGACCATCACGCGCGAGCACGATCTGAGCTTCCTGCGACGATCAAACAAGTCGGTGATCGGCCTCGCAGGCATGGAGCGATCCATGACGTGTCCGCCAGGATTCGAGGAGGTTCTCACGAGAGAGGAAGAGCGCCAGGCAGCCAACGAAGCCAAGGAGCGACAGCGTGCCGGCACGGACGCCCCTCGCTTGCACGCGCAGTAAGAAGTGCGTCGTCTAATTCTTCGTCGTCAATCATTTCATAACCAACACACACAATACCAAACCACTGAGTAGCATATCCTGTGTTCTCTTCAGAGTAACCAATGCACCTCCTCAGCAGCAGCAAGGAAGGACCCACCGAGACACTCATACTGACTGACTTGTCTCCGCCTACCAATGCCGCTGCCATTGAAGGCAAGCCACGAAGTACATACCGATACAGTCTTGGAACTCAGACAGGCGGCTTGTGCCAAACAATGGGGCGTTTGTTGACGGGTACCTGGTGCAGCCCCTTGACCGAAGTTGGAGCAGGTGTGGTTATCCACCAGCAATGATAATGTATTCGAGGCGAATGCGACAGAATAGAATACTGTTTGTTTGCCAATATGAATTGGGGATGGACATGGAATTGAGACGTGAATTTAGACAGTGTTTGACTACGGGGCGTCCTACCGGAAATGCACTCCCCTCCTACAAACTTGGTGCTACGGAATCCGTTGCTCTCTATACGAGGGTGATACTCGCTTAATACAGCGCGGCAGCCACCGCCGTGAATGCCACAGACGCAGCACCGATCACCGCCGTCGTCGAGGCAGCCGACGTTGGCGCTGCAGCGAATCAGCGCGAACGCACACACGCAGGAAGTTGACGATTGCATGGACAGGAGACCGAGGGTCGTACTTTATGTCCTGTGTATCTCGATTGCGTGGCGTGGCGCTCTGAATACCCGTGACTTTTAACAACCATTGCATCCACAGTAACTGGAGAAGTGGCGCTTGCTGCAGGTCCTCATGTGATTAGTGTTCCGTTTCTTTGGGCTTCGTGATGTGACGGAGATGCAGGTTGGGAGGGACACGACGGCGCCCTTCTCCATAAAGTCCAAACTACAGTAATGGCCATAAACCATCGGCCCATGAGGACCTCGTTGTTGGTCCTAGCTTGTAAGGCCCATGCAAGAAAGCAACGTTTGCTACAGAAAATTTAACTTTGTAAGATGTCCCACATACGGCAACCTCGTCGCAACGGCTTATGCGTACAACGGTAGTTTTGCGCAAAGTTCCTTGGGAAGCTTGCACAAAAGCGAGCATACCCCGCGAAAGGAGCGGATTCTTTTTGGACTGAGGTTTGGCCTTGGGGCGATTTAGCGTGGTGTTACATGACGTGCAACGGAGCCGTTTGTTGGACACGGCGGTCATCAAGCTCACGGTGGTGGTGGGTCGAGGGTGGTGACCCCTGTGGACGTTCTCTTGTGTGGCGGGCGGTAGGTGCTGTCATCTGCCAGCCTGACACGTGCCAGCACTGGAGTCGAATCAGTGAGACGGTGCACATCCCATCAGGAGTCTTTTTGGAGTCCCGAGGGATATACGCACCGTCTCACCGACTGGAACGGGTTGTGGCGGCATCGTCGTCAGGCGAACGAAGTGTATTGCAGAAATACAACCCAACGATCTCGGTCACTGGCTGGTGAACCGGTTAGCTCGCGAATCCGGTTACTGAATTTAAATCGAGCAGATCCATAGTCCCAATTTCAACATGACATAACCAACGCAAACGACCCAAACCACCGATATAGGACTGTTAATGCGTATTCCGTGGCTAATATTGGCAGTGTCACACTGCTAAAAAGCTGTAGTTTTCGCCTTTTCCTTGCTCTGCTGGAGCTTTTTTTGCTTTTTTTTTTAAAAAAAAGCTCAAAAAAAAAAAACTCCACCAGAGCAATGAAAAGGCGAAAACTACAGCCCAGGTTTGCTGTTTTTGCCGGCGAAAAACCTGGTGAAAACCTGGTTTATGCACATAAAAGAGCCAATAGCTGGTGAAAACCTGATAAATTTACTCTCCTCTTTTCGTAGCTCCGGCGGCAGGGCAGTTTCGCCTTTGTTGAAATAGGGCTACACACACACCACACATACACACACCCTTGAAACCTCAAACCCGGCGCTTCGCACCCTAGGGTGAGAGCTATTCGTCGTTAAAATATATTCTAAAAACAGCTGGAAACGTGGGTTGTCGTAGTTGTCCGAAAACGGCAAAGTCAAGCCAATGCGAGTAGAAGAAAAAATGTTTGTTTCAATGTTATCTTTGGAAGAGTTTCCGCTGACGCGTGCTTCCTATCTTATGGTACTACACCTTTGAATTGGTCGTTGAGCTCTCGCTTAGTACACGACGGAGACGACTGCCATGAGCGCAGACGCCGTGCCCACAGCGGCAAGCGTCGACGCACCCGACTTGACCGCAGGCTTGGTCGTGCCCTTGGTGGCGTTCGACGACGCCGTTGAGTTTGACTTGGCCGCCGCGGGAGTCATCGTAGTGGCAGTTGGTGTGGTCGTCGTCGCGTTCACTTTGGCCGTCGTTGGAGCAGGCGTGGCATCCGCCAGCACACGCACGCGACCGACCGGAGCTTCCTGGGCGTAGACGGCAGCAACAGTGGCGACGACGGCGAAGACGATAGCAGTGACCTTCATGGTTGGCTTGGAAAGGGAGGAGGGGGGGCTTGGGGCTTGGAGGAAGGTGGGAAATTGTGGAATGAAGTCTCCAGTCCTTGGGGTGGTTGCTTGGGAGGCTTGAGTGCTCAAGGCTCAAGGCTTAGCCCTCTTCCGCTGGCTCTTGGTTATCCTTGGAGGGGGAGAGCGAGAAGCTTCATGCTCGTTACCCATTGAGAGTCCTTTGAGTCCTCGTGCTGGGCCAGTACTATACATTTTAGACACTCCAACCCACAATAAGTCTGGGACACTCGGAACCCATCGCAGCTCACCCCAGGCTGAGGCTCAGAGTGTGAGGCGCACCCCAGCCATCATGACGCCACAGTGGTGCAAGCTTCAGGTATTGGGACACTGTATACTTACCTGGACGCGACATCCAGAAGCTGAAGTTCAACAGGAACAACAGCTCTCCGTTCTGAGCAGAATTTTAGTGTCCATTGTCTGCAGGCTGCAGCCAATAACTGCTCTCATTTTGTGAAATTACAACAATTAAATACTCCTTAAATGTCAGTTGTCTTCACTATTATGCTCGCTTTGTCATTTCTATAAAATGGTCTATTCACTTGATGATAGCCGTGCCCGGCTCACCACCGGATGCTTGTCAATGGGTTCGAACCGAACCCATGCACGTCACACGGCAACTCCACTGTGTGTACCGTATCATCGTGAGCGTCACTTGATGCGACCTCCTCGAATCGGAGAGGTCAACAAAAAAGTACAGTCTGTCTCCATGCGGGTCGCCTGGCCCAACAAAATGGGTGTGGCCGCCCATAGACGACTGCGAAAGCCCTACATTATTTCCACAACAGGACGCAAGTTCAAGCAAAAAGTTCGCTCACGGAAATACACTCGTGCATTGGGATTTTTGATAGCGGTGTCTACTGCTACTGGGACCCCCATGCACCGTACTCGTACAGACTCGATGGGTTTGTCTACTACGTAGGTGGCTTTCGCTTAGAGCACGGCCGCGACGACCGTCATGACAGCGGCCGCCGAGCCGAACGCGACCAGCGTCGAGGCGCTCGACTTGGTAGGAGCAGGCGTGGCCTTGGTGGCGTTGGACGCGGCAGTCGCGTTGGCCTTGGTGGCGGTCGGGGCCGTGGTTGGCGCCGTCGTCGTGGTCTCCTTGGCCGATGGGGCCGTGGTCGTGGCGTTCACCTTGGTGGTCGTTGGGGCAGGCGTGGTGGCACCCGGAGCAGTCGAGGTGGCACCAGGGGCGGTCGTGACCTTGGCCGTGGAAGGCACTGGCGTGGTGGCACCTGGGGCCGTCGTGGCGGCACCTGGAGCCGTGGTGACCTTGGCGGTCGTTGGGGCAGGCGTTTCGGCGGCGTTGACAGCGGCGACGGCGAAGACGGCAGCGATGAGGATGGCGGAGAACTTCATGATGGAGGAAGAAGTGAAGGGGGTGGAGGAGGAATCTGGTGTGGGAGGCTTGGAGGAAGATTGGAAATGACCAGTGTTGGGACCAGTGTTTTCGAGTGAGACCCCAGAGGACTCTGGGTGTTATGAAGGCTCGCGTAGCCTACGCGGCGTAGGGTCCTAGGACTAGCCAGTGGCGTGCGAGTGATGGAGAGGGGGGGGGGTACAAAATTGAGGGAAATGGCTTGAGTCCATCGCTATGCGGCGTTTTGTTCAACTGGCCAAACTAGCACGCGAGTGGATGCTAGTCAACAGGCGTTTGGCATCTGTCTCGAACCCAAATTTCCATGAACTCGTGGGACGAAGCTGAACCGCTGAATCTTCCCGAGACTGACACCCATCCCAGCACTTGATGTACTCGATCACGAGACTTTCGAGGTTAGAAAACCATGCATATATCCATTCACACCGGTAATCAATTTACACAAGTAAATGATCATACTGTTTATGTTTGACGTGTGAGCTCAGCATATTCATTATAACAGGTTTATCATATGTCTTTCGATCATTTCTGGCCTGACTGGACTCGTTCTCTATCAGTTTGAGTCGAGTCACCAGGTTCATAGGGCAAGAAAGTGCCACGACGTGGCCATGCTTGCGTCCAGTTCGCTGAGCATTGGTCAATATCGGCAGCAAGCGGCCAGCTCGAAGAATCTCCGCGTCTGTACTTTGAACTTGAAGTTTGGACACTAGTGGGACCACACCAGTTCGTGGGTTGCGCAGACTGTACGGTAGTAATGGGTTGCGATGGCTGCTATTGACACGATCCAGGTGTGAAAATGCAGCGAACGCATGATGACATTTGGTGGTATGAACAAGCATCAACGTGTATTCCAGGTGCGGGACTCAAGACTCGTCACTCGACACTCGATTGATGAACCGTCAAGCTTCCTCCCCGACTCATGAGGACTTTCGCAGGCACTTTACGCAATTGGCAGTTCGTGATGAGTCGACTCTCGCACCTGGAGACTCAAGGAGGCAGACACGCGCTTCACCCACTCCGTACCGTACTGGTATCTGCAATGCAGATTCTGTATGGAGCACGTACTTCAACAGACAACAGCAAGCTCAGTTGACAGCTCGACACGCTAACGGTAATGGGGAGATCATACAGAAGTACAGTGTCATTGATAAAACGATCGTGGTATTATTCGAAGCAACTTGTCTGGACTCAGCAGCTCTTGTAGATTCAATCGAGTTCACCCCTTGTTCCGAAGGCCTCCTCTCGAGGCGACAAGACGAGACCCGCTCAATCACACTGTCTTGTGGCGCTTGCACGATCGAGCGGGAGTAGACCTCGTAGCTTTCCATCACGGTCTCATCAACCAAAAGTCGAACACCGTTCCCCGCAAGACCACACACCGACCTCAAGACTGGCGCCACAAAGAAGTCGCGGGTATCGTTGTGGCTGGCTGGGTTACACTCGCCAATTGTCTTCGTTCGGAGCCGAAGGAAGTCGAGAAGGCGGTCCACCTCCACCTTCGCGACAACCTTGCGGCCTTGGTGGTAGGCAGTCGTCGTCAACACCACATCGGCGTCGCTCAAGACCACGGGAAGAGCATCGATAGAGGTATCACCCAAACCCTTCCCTCCGGTTGAGTAACTTGCGGAGCTTTGCGTCGAGCGCGTAGTTCAGATGGTGACGCCACGAGTCGTTATCTTCCGTGCGTGGCGGTGGAATCTCAGCCGCCTTGTCGACGTACTTGTTACTGATCGCCACGAGAACGTCCGACGCCGCCTTGGTGTGACTCTCCTCGAGATCGCACACGGATTCCGACGCGACGCTGTGAAGAGTGTCGACGATATCCGAGACGATGTACTTCACACGACACCAACACGCGTCACGGTATCCACGAGCAACTGGTAGGATCCGTCTTCCTCGCTCACGTCCTGCATGATGCCAATCAGGTAGTGCACAAAGCTACGCACTAACGTCGCCGACTCGTAGTTGTGAGCCGCCTCAGCCAAAAAGTCCACGAGGTTGTCGGTCGTGACGAGGTACTTGCCGACGCTGGCCGACAGCGCGAACGATGGCTGGGTCTCCGCCACGTTGATCGCGTAGAGCAGCGTGTTGAGCTACGGGTGCTTCAGCCGATGGTATGCATACGGAGAGAACACCACGACAAGCAAGGACCCGTGTGTAGGCAGCTTCGAGGCATCCTTCACCCGCTGAATATCCTGCAGCTCGGTTTTGAAGCGCCCTTGAAACTTGTCGCCTTTCGCCAGCTTCGTCGCATCAGCCCAAGCCCAATCACCAAGATCGCGCGTGGCTTCGAAAAGCTTCAGGTGCTGCGTGTGGGCCACTGGATACTTCACTGGTTCTTGAGGGCTTGCTTAAGATGATCGATGGTCTGGGAGATTTCAATCTCGACCCTGAAAGGGTCCCGCTCGCTCCCAACTTCCACGCAAAAGAACTTCGCTTTGGTCATCGCGCCGGTTGTCTATCGAGCCGCCCTTTTCTCGACTGGGCAACACCACACACTCACGAAGTCGTGCGATGTGGCGGTTGGAGCCTTCATGATGCCCCGTCGCGTTTTCCTGCAGAAATGTTGGGAGACAGGGGGCAACTGAAATCGAGTACGTTGGACGTGTATTATTGAAAAAGGAAGGAGGATACAGTATCGGAGGCTCAAGCTGATGGAGGCTCCTCAAGGGCGGGATGTGCTGCTACAACTTAGCAAAGCGCGGCAGCGACGGCGGTGAACGCGACCGTGCTGACAGCGACGACCGTCGAGGCCGAGGCAGCCGACTTTGGCGCTGGCGTTGGCACGGTGGCAGCCGACGAGTTGGTGCCGTTCTTGCCACCACGGTGGCCGGCCTCGTGGCCGCCCTTGGAGCCGTACTCCTCCGAGTCCGAGTCCTCCGAGCCGTGCTCCTTCTTGTCCTTGCCGCCGACGTGGTTGCCGTGGCCAGCCTTGGAGCCGTACTCGTCCGAGTCGTCGTGGCCGGCCTTGGAGCCGTACTCTTCCATCTCGTGGGCCTTGGAGCCTTCGCTAAGCGCGCGGAGCGACATGGTGGTGCTCTCTTCAGCGTAGGTGGCCGAGACCATGGCGACGGCGGCAACGAGCAGAGTCAGGAACTTCATTGTGGAGAGGTGGAGTGAGTGGGAGGCTTGGAAGGCGGTCTTCGTGCTGGGAGGCAGATTGTGGAATGACAGAATCGATCAAAGACCCGAGTATCGGTGAGCTCGTCGTCTTCTGATCTTTCTTCCTTCAAGAAGGCTGCCGTTGGTGCCAGAATCCTCCGCCGCCCACTGAGAAGCCACCCTCAGATAGGCTGAAGACCCTCCGCCGCCACTCATCTTGATGCTGTAAGTTTCCGTGGATCGCATCATGCACATCGTGAGTCGTGGCTCAAGGTTATATTAGTGGGTTGAGGCTCGTGCGGCAACCGCGAAGTGATCTGACGTGGGCAGTGCTGTACTGTACGCAACCACTTGAAGCGCGTGCCTCGTGACACAGCCAGAACCACCACAATTTCGTAAACTCAGACGATTGCACATAGCCAGGCGCGTCGGATCCGCTCATTCGCTGGATGCACGCTTCTCGTGACCTGATGCTGGTCGAGTGTTACTCTGGAATCAACGCTCGCGATCTTAGTCCTCGTCAGCAGCGAGGTCTACGCATCTCTCTCATCTTATTCCGGCAGTCCAGTCGCTGGCAATATTTCTGTAGTGTGTACAGGAGCTAGAATTCCTAGTTGATTCTGTGGAAATCCAGCAAACTTTCCATGCATGGAGACTGGTGGCTCAGTAGCCTGAAGCATGCTGTTGGCACAGTACGAGAAGGATGGCTCCTACTGCGACGGACTGCGTAGCTTGAACCTTATCAAAGTACCGGTAGAGAATAAGGATATTCTCTTCACATTCAATAATACAAGTAGAAACCGCAGTATTTATTAATAGAGGATGCAGGCACCAAGACTCACCGTCGAGCACTCCCCCCCCATCTTTGTCCGGTATGGCAGCCAGCGGATCGTTGACAGATGCTGAGTTGAACTGGCGATGTGCAAAAGTGCCACGCGCCCGCCGCGAATAGTATCCCAAGGCACGCGCCCCAGTCGACGCTGACAACCGGACTGGTCCGGTCTGGTCACCAGACTCTGGTGTGGATCGACGGACGTGTTCAATGCCTCAGCCTGAGCCTCTCGGGCGTGTTTGCGGTCCAGTCAGCGACTGGACGCCACGGGAAAAAGATGGATGGTGCTCAGATTACAGCACTGTACTCGCTTGTCGTCATCGTCCACAGTGTGCTCTGTCGATTCTGTCTTCACTCATTTTGTATCATCTCCCAAAGTTGGAGAAGCCGTCTTCACGCAGTACTCGCCGTCACGACTTGATGTATTTGGCTATCTCGCTGTTGATGTAGAGCTACTGTACGCACGAAGAGCACGAGGTAGTTGGCCAAGTAGCCGGGAAGTCGCCATGCATGGGTGTAGTGTACTATTGCGTTCAATTTGAGCTCGGTCAGTCGAAACCTTTAGTTCTTTCGAGGCCATGGACTGCGTTTTGCACGATCGCCTCGTGATCTGTGACCATCATCAGGAGATGATGCACGTGTTCGGAGCGGGCTTGCGCTTGAACTTTTTTGAAAGTCGCTCATACTCCGCTGGGTCGATTATCGCTCCTCCACACCGGACAAAATCGATATTCTTTCGGAGACGTTCACGCTGCTCCTCCTGGACCGCTGCGATCTTCTCTGTGCTCTGGTATTCTTCGAATGCCTGGACGAGAGGCGGCCACTCGACGGACGGGGTCAGCACCCACTCGCCATCGCCGTTGGTCTCCTCTTCGTACTCATCGATCAGCTTCTTCAGCAGCTCGTGCGCCACGGGTTGCGGGTACGCGTTTTCTGTGGACATGACTCCAGTCAAACCGCGATAGTTGGTGTGCTGCTACAAGAACACCGAAGCCTACATACACATCGCACACAATCATAGAGACTGTGAATAACAGCGGAGACTTTACTCGAGGAAGGATATGGGTGGGTACGTACTGTCAAGCCGAGAGGCGGAAGTGGTTAGCTCTTCTGCGCGCTTGAGGACCTCTCTGGTGTAGGATTCTTGGAGGTTGTTCGTTTACACAGAGTTCAGTCAGCGCCGCTAGTGGGTGCACAATAGACATAGAAGTAGCGATGATAAGAACGCACATCCAGCGTTGGAAAAAGTAGAACGAGCTCAGGTCTTCGACTAAAGCGAGGACCTCAGTGGTGCAGCTGTCGGTGTTGTGGCGCAAGAGTTCTTGATGTCATTTTGCTAAGTTAGATGCTGTAGGGGGGGGGG
>JAADXE010000479.1:0-23899 GCA_023337545.1 Pythium coloratum | reverse complement strand
CCCCCCCGGGGGGGGGGCAGCACGATGTTGACACAGGAGAGTGGGGTAAACTTCCTCACTTACCACGCAATTCTCAAATGGTGCTTCAGAAGCCACGCTTGCCACAATCACTATCATGCTCCAGTAGCGCTGAGCTGCCATCCAAACCAACAGCAGCAGGCAGAGACACAGCCCCATCCCCTCCAGCCCATACCAGCCCAAACAGGCACAGCTCCCCTCCCATCCCCGCCAACCCTTGCACCTACGCTCTTCGTATGATTAATATGTGGCCTAGCCTTATTGGCATGACACCCACAACATCACACCCTCGCATAACTGAAGCCGTCCAGGCGTAAGACCGTTGCGATTGTACTGTAGCCAACCGGCGAGGTACCATTCATATCCAAATCAACTGTAGCCCCCTGGGCGCGGCCTCTGCTTCCATGTTCTATGTCGTTGACCGTATTCTCGCAGATGTCGTGAATATGCCAGATAAAGACCAACTGAAAGGATAAGGCCGTTGAGAAAATCCATATATTTCTGTGTGGTTATCAATTGTGCTGCGCTACTACTTACCACGCGTGTTCTTCACGAGCACCCTCACTCGGCGCATCTAGCTGCGCTGCTTGCGCTCGTTGCCACGAAACACTTTAAACTTTAAATGGCTCTTGGCGACGTCACCACTGGCTCCCATGTGGGCATCCAGTCCACGTGCATTTTCGGCCCCTCGTCGATGTTCGACTCCATAAGCAACGCGCGGCACTTGTACTCGTCGCCCGTGCCGTACTCAGCATATTCAACGTTCCGGGCGACGAGGTCGTACTTCTCGAGCTCGTCCAGGCCAATGCAGCTGTGAGAGAAGTGATCGAGTGAACGGCGAATGATGGCCTCGACGTTCTGGCTTGGGCATTAGAAGCTCCAGCATGTACGCCTTGTCGTGCCTCAAGAGTAGACCTGACAGTTGGTCGGTAATGAAAACGCCGCCTGCTTGAGCGTCGAGATGCTTCTTGCAAAAAAGTACAACAGTAGTCACTTTGCTACCAAACCGAGTTATGATGTATGTCAACTAAACGATAGTTTTTCGCTTTTGGCGATCTTTATTATCTCAGAGTGGTAAACCAGCGCTCCAACTCAAAGCGTAGCGAACCCAACTCATCGAACGAAAACTATGTTGATCTTGTTCTCGGATAAATTGTGAGAGAAGAAACAGCAAGATATAGCACACTACCAAGTAGTTTCAACGTGTGTCAGTTCGTTTAGATTAACGGAAAGGTGTGCTCAAAATCAAAGACTTTAGAGCGATGCTCCTGGCACCTATTGAGTAAATACTAATCGCACATCACTGATCCCACCGTAGCGGGAAAAAATGATCAAGAGGTACCCACGGTCAAGGCTTGAAGCGAATATCCATGTGGGAAAGCAACCCATCAATAAAACTATGCCTATCACTGTACAACTCCGAGACACAAGGCGTCGATTCTTCTGATGCCTCCAACGGGAATGCTAATATTTTGGGGTACTCGTCCAATATCACATTGCAACCCTGAGATCCAAGCATTGATCAAAGGTCCCTCGGTTTCTCAATCCTTCCATGAGTCACCAATTTTTGGTATCTTAGGAGAAAATAGTTAAAGATATAGAGGTGGGAAAAATGCCGAGTGAAAAGTACATGCGCAGTCATGCGGTAGCTCTCGCTCGCAAGAAGCAGTAGCATCCCCAGTATCGGGAGGCTATCCTCGAGCTACGGAAGCGGTAAAACGCTGCACGGAAGGAATAGATCACTGGTTACACGAAAGAGTACACTAGGAAGAAAAAGGAGCAGCGCCAAGCTGAGCGTGCGTGGGCTAATGATTCATCCCACTATAGATCCACACAACTGTGTTTTGGCTCCCAAAGAAGGATAGTGTGTACAGAGAAGGAACTCGAAGGATCATCATCTGCACAGGATGCGACAGAATGCTTCCTCTCATCATGTGTTTACATATCATCGAGACTTGACTGTTGGAGAGCAGAGACACAGGATTGGTGATCGTCGTGGATGTTGTAGGCGGCTTGGTGTGGGTTCTTGGTGGCTTGGTGAGTTATAAAATGAAGATTGCAGAGCGAGCGGTATGGGGAGCATCGCGAAGGCGCTCAGAGGCTCGCGGTGCATGAGTACAACCACTTATGTAGAGGCAATTGGCCGGAAGGCAAGGTTAATTCCAAAATGACAACGTCACCACCACACTCCACAGGAAAGGTGAGCGGAAGATTCTGAACCATTCATTGAAATATCTGGATTGGGCACCACCTCCCGTATGGTGTTTCTATCCATCGTGATGTCGTTGGTGATCACAAGCATCCATTCGGTATCGCGAGTTTATGTGGCGTTAATTGGTATCAAATTTTTAGCCAATTAGGATCTACATCGACCGTGACTGGCTAAATGTGGGCATCAACCGCAACAGGGGATCCATTCGTCCAACGAAATGATCTCAAACTGCTTGGGCAATTTGCATCGATCGGACTGGACGCCCACCCAGGAGCACTACTTGCTTTCCCAGCAATGCGTTCCGATTGGCCCGACAGTGGCACGCGTTCTAGCCTTTAAATGACATCATCCAGCTAATCCGCTGAGATCAATGGGGCCAATGCCTTCAAGGCACAGCTGCCGAACTTGAGATGACCGTGGGCATGTGCACCGCTTGACACGCCAATTATCAAGTGAACATCTTCACAGCACCTACAGTGCTCTACGTTACTCCAGACTGCAGAACATGTCGTCATCACTCACCAGGAGAGCGTCTGCGCTCTCGCTACTACCTGCCCTTCGTCGGTCGCGTATGCAAGTCAGCGTTTCTACAGGGCTACTATGTGTCTTCGGCGGCAGTCGCGCGGTTATTTCCGCAGTATCCGTGAGCGCCATCTCCTTGATGACTTCAGCGACGAGTTTAAGTGAGGAAGTAGCACATTGGTAAATGGGCAATCGAGTCTTCCACTCATGAAGGTTTCTTCACGTCGATCTTCGTGGCAACGGCAATACAATAACCACCCTGCGGCTGCTTGTACGTCATCAATGAGCTGCCACCATATTCGTCTTGCACAGCTTGTGCGACTTCAGGATCAGGGAGTTCGATAGTAGCAGCCGGTGGAGCGTGTAGTCACCCTTGAAGGCCTTGTTGAACTGCTCCAGCGGATAGTTCGTCGTGGCATGGGCGATCGCACTCTACTGCCAGCGGTGGAAAAGAGAGTCCAGCCACTCGTTCTTGAAGTGACGTAAGGAGATCTGCATCCATCGACGGATAATCGAACCACATGCGCAACGTGTCGACAATCTCGCATTCTGCGTCAAACTGGTCGCGGGTGTGGTGGATGGGGTAGATGTGCTTGTAGACGAGGCTTTGATCGGTCTGGGAGAGTTGCCTCGTACGCTTCTTGACGTTCATCATCACATGGAAGAAACACATGAGCTATGTCGCGATCGGACAGTTGGGGATGACGACTTCTCGTACGCGTTGCACTGATCGTCGTCAGCGTCGCCCATGACATAGCGAAGCGTGAGCGGAGTGTGGGTGATGGGCTAGTACACTGCAAACATTGATTGTTGAAAACTGTGCCTGGCTTTGGCGTAGAAGGAAACAACAGCGATGTGGATGGAGCGAGCAGGGACAGAAGTGCCAACAACGACCAACGGGTACCCGGACTGATTGGGCTCGAACGTTGCGTCGATGTGGAACGGGGATTCAGCAGTACAGGACAACTCAGGCACCTGACATTGTGTCGTGACGACAATCAGAAACGGGATTGTACCGGATCCACTGCAGATGACTGGACCGCATTCGACGCGCGAAAGTAACTTGTGTCGTCACATCCAGATCGTCACGGTACCAGCTGATCTGAACGGTCTCGCACGGCGATACAAGCGCTGTTGCCATCAGCAACACCATATCGTGGTGATGGGCTGTTCGTTGGACTTGAGTAAGCGAAGGTGCCGTGTCTTCAGTCAGATTGAGCTGGTCGATCATGTCACTGAGGATTGCCATTAGCGTGGCATCTGTAGCCACCAGCTTCTTCGTGTAGCGCTTGAGCTGCAGTGTCATCCAGTTGAACGTCGTCTGATCGACCGACGCATGAGCACCCTGGTCGACAAGCACGACGGCTTCTTGATTCAGGTCGTAGAGGTGCCTCCATTCTCTACCCCTCCATTCGTCGCTCCTAGGATCCCTGCACCCGTGCACGCGCGACCGGCACTCGAGTAGCCGATAGCGCATCTGATGGCCGTCGATGTTGCCCAGGTAGAGCTGACGTCCCTGTGGGCTCGTTCTCGTTGCAAGCACAGGCTAACAGTGGAGATGCAACTCCATCTGCTGACGGTTGCTCAGGATATCTGTTGGATCCACAGGTATGACTTCTTCTTCGGCGGAGGGGGCATTGTGTTGGTCACAAAAATGCAACCTTTCAGGCAATGTTGATGGACGCACGAGAGAACGCCAACCAAAGGCGGCCGTGAAACTCGTGGAGCGTAGGGCAGCAGATAAATTGGGCGCAGTTGTAGAGTTCGATTGAGGGTCCATGGGTTCGACCCATTTGAATGTGCCTCATCCAATAGTGTATGTCGCCTGTGTGCTTTGTGATATCGTTCTACATCGCCGATGAGTGATGGTGTGTTTTTGTGCCTTTTCTGTCGGGATCACTCGTTCTACAGTTCTCTGGATCTTGTATCCAGAGTCTTACCGGGATCCGAAGAGGATCGCAATGCCCACTATAAACTTATTACCTTCACCATTTTATCATTACCTTTATCAACTGATACAAAATCAGGTCGACCATGTTCCTCCAACGACGGACTGAATGTTGAACGAGAAGAACGACAGTCAACATTCACAAACTGGAGTCAGCTCTCTGCGGGGAATCAGATAATAGAGGTAATTGCGAAATGTATTGCATCTGTAAAACATCGCAGCGTGCACTGCATCCACAACTCCTACACTGTACTGCACTATTAGTACACACCACGCAATCAAACCGTCTACTCTCTTGCTCTACGGTATCCGCCGCTCCGTTTCTTAGGATGACCCGTTACGTTCAAAGTTAGAAAGCTGCTCAAATCGCGGCTCCATGAAGAACACAAAATTTGTTCAATCGCATGTAGCACCCATCCAGATCCAGACTTTCCGTTCGAAGAACGGCACCAGTATCGTTGTGTCTTCTCTGATTTTAGGGTTCTGTCTTCACTTACAATGATTCTGTCGACTCAAAGACCCCTAGGGCGATATGCCCTAGTGCCCTATGCTCGTAGCTAGCTAAACGTGAATGTAATGCGCACTCCGTCTTCCCTCTGTCTTCAGGCCGCTACATAGCAGAAGTTGTCGCTGTCCTCAGAGCATCGTCTTGCGAAGCCTAGCCATCAAGCTCCACATCATCATGGAGGATAACAGCCCCCCCCCACCACTTCCAGTCAACCTTGGCACACGTCATGGAGATGTTCGCCCGCCAACAAGAAGCATGTAGCGTCCAGCTACGTCTTCAGGTCGAAGCGAACCAATCACGCCTCGACGCGATCGCTACCAAGCCAACATCGGCTTGGAAGACACAACCACTCAGTACCTCGGTGCCTTGCCGAAGACCTCGAGCATTGGTTCCTCACAATCGAGGAGTACTATTTGGACTACTACCCCTGATACAGGAGAACTCGTCACCATGATCTCCTGCGATTTGGACACGACGCCCCTGAACTGGTACCGCCAGTGCAGAACGCACTGTGATACAATGACTTGCCCAAGACCTTGAAGTCATAAAATATGCCCTACGCCCACGTTTTCTCCTACCTGCCAACGAGTGCATCATGCAGGAAAAGCTGTCGAAAGTCTTACAAACCGAGTCGCTGCACAGCTCCATCTCCGCGTTAGAAACATCGGTCTTCTTAATCGCGCCGTGATGGCATCTATTCCCTGTTGGCTGGGGATGACGTCGGCTACGCCTGAGACGTTCACGTGTCAACGACCCCACCGAGCGAAACCAATTGGTATAAACTGCCTCGTCATTTCAGCCAAAAAGTGGTGATGATCACGTTCGTGCGCCGAAATTGCAGGTGCGACCTGGCCGAGTGAAGAAGCTTTAGTATATGTTTGATCATTGAATTGAAGACAAGATCGGACAGAAGGGATGATTTCTTGAGCTCGTCTCGTGTGAGATAGGACCAGCACGTTAGCAGCTTCGCACAAGGTCATATGTTGATGAGGGTGAAGCAATCGCCTCCGAATGATCTGACTCGTCAAGGCACTAGATCCCCACAAAAATGCCCGCGTGATCAGATGATCTGGAACATTCAGTTATATGCTTGAGTGGACCCAGAGCGTACAAACATGTAGTGAAATGAATCGATGCACGTGCTCGACCATACCGCAGCTTTCGTACTGATGTCAACGATATTCCACCCGCCTACGTGGAGATTGAATCTGTAGCACACACAAGTGACTTGCCTTGGTTACGCACAGCTTTCTCCGCCTTTCGAAACACTCGCCATGATGTGACAATTACACCGAACGATATTTGGGTGCCATCATAATCAAGAATATAGGAGTCCAGGATGATCATCGCGCCATGGTCGGATCTGCTAGGTTCTGAATGGAGTCGAAGTCCTCTCCCGTCTGACCATCGGAATGACTAACTGCAATGCACCCCACCTTCCATGAGCACAAATCCGACCTGGGGCCAGTCACATGTGTGATTTTGAGGCGATGATCGCAGCTCGCTTGAGATCGACAGCGTTACACCCTTGAGTAGTTGGAGCCGGACTTGTAGCGTATTCCATACGTGTGAACAAATTCTCGCCACATCTCTGTTGCCGTCTGCGCCTTTACGAGCTCGTCATCAAGGATCGACGACATTGAATACTGGCACCGATTACATTAGAATGCTCTACCAGTATTTATTTATTCTTCGCCACGGCATTTTTTGTGAATACATGGGTGGTTTGGCGGCCCACTACGGCTGCTGCTCCTGGCTGGCGAACCGCGAGTTCGTCGGACGTTTGTCACGCCTGAACCAGTCGTTCCAGGCTGTTGAGCAGGTTGGCTGCCACGCACGCCAGCCGGCAGATTATCGGGTGGTTCCTGTGGCTCTCAGGCTGTTTGCTAGGGCTCTGGTTGCTTGATGCGGTTTGCTTTACCACATTCCATTCGGGAAACTACTACTATACCGACCCACCAGCACCTGCACCACCATGCTATTCATCAACAATGATGTGTGTGAAGCGTTCTTCACGATCGAGTCGAAGGGTAAGTTCAGATGCAATTTCTGTTCCCCAAACCAGCGGCTGTACCAACAGAACGGCTCTGGCTACGGCAACCTCATCAAGCACGGCTTCTCCAAGCACAAAACCTACAAAGACGTTGTCGCCGCAGCCAAGGCGAAGCCCAAATACTTCCAGCTACGCATGCCTGACGCGACACCCCGCAACATCCACGCATGGATGAAGTGGGTTCTCAACCAGAATCGTCCACTCAGCTTCGTGGAAGAAGGTCCGACGCGCGCCGACACCAACCTCGAGCCGATTGCAGCTGCCACTCTCAAGCGCTACATCACGTCCGTAGCTGAGGAGACCCACCAGGTCATCAAGTCGACGCACTTTGGTCTTGTGCTTGACGGGTGGACGAGCAAGAGCCGTCACTCTGTCGCGTTGTTTGCTGTGTTCGGTGACAACAACACAGAAGAGCAGTCGGTGCTGCGCTGCGCGGGGCGTACGTACACTCTCCTCACCTTCTGCCCGCTGGGCCGTCAAGATGATCTGAGTGCTCAATCCTACTTCGATCGAATTGCCGACACCCTGTCGGTATATGCCGTCGTTTGGGAGCGTGGGCTCTTTTGTGTCGGGGACAACTGTTCGGTTAACCAAACCATCAGCCCACAAGGAGGGCGCGATTCCGTTTATCTGGCTGGCTGGGCCCGACAAGATGATAGATGCCATTCACGACTTCATGAAGAAGCTGGTGACCATCAAAGGCCTTGTGGCACTCAAGATGACCACACCACTCGAGGCCGTTCTCCGCAACGTGACGCGATGGTCGAGCACCTACGAGATGCTCTCGCGCTTCGTCACGATCTTTCCTCTGGTCCAAGAGGGATCCAACTACAAGGTGCTAAAGAAACTCAACATCGCCAAGGGCATCAGGACCCTCGGAGTCAAGTTCAGCACGATCACAGAGCTTCACGCTATGCTCAACGATCTCAACGAAGTCACGCTGGAGCGCCAGAAATCGTCGACCACACTGGCTACCGTTCAACAGCTCTTCGATCACGTGCTCCGCAAGCACTCAACCCTGGGCGGCCATCTTGCCGCCGATGCCGACATTGTCAACAACCAAGTGCTCGAGAGCGCGTTGGTGAAAATTTAGCAAGGCGACGAGTTGCTGGACGAAGCCGAGGAGGACGAAGTGGTTTCATTTGTGATCGATGTAGATGAGGAGGACGAGGAGGAGACGTTCGTGCAGACTGCGTACAGTCACCAGCAACGCGTCCAGCCATCCAAGTAAATCGACCTCCGCTTCGTGCCTCCTTAATTTAGCGAATGTGAACGTTTCTTTTCTACAGCGAAGATCGTCTTCAACGACCTCCTTCGTCGGCTCAGTGCCGACACTCTCGAAGACGTGATGATGTTGCGCTACAGCAAGACGCTTTGGAATGCATTCACGGTCGAGAAGGTCTGCAACAGGGGCGATGCCCACGAGATCTAGGCAGTGGAATAGTGGTGCAGGATACAGAGTATCAGTATTTAACTATTCTTGGCCATTTTCGTACGAGTATTCCTAAAGTGCTGCAATATCGTCGATCCCTACTCTTCGTATGCCCACACTCTGGTTCCGGTCACCCTGTCGTTTTCATCGTAAGCAGTCAAGTCGTCCGTCCCTCCACAATCATCGGAGCTGTTTTCTTGACTGTCTTCTTCCCCGTCGCCTATCACCATGGAGCGTCATCTTCGCTGAGGCTTCGATCATCAGTGTCCTCTCACCATCGCTACAATTGGAAACCACACGGCACTACTAATTAGCTTCAACTAGGTACTAAATGTTGTAACTACATATATAGATGTAATTGTAGACCGATAAAATAGTTTATTATTGGATATGATTGAAACCATGCTAAAAGACAATGATGATTCGGCGTAGAGACAGCAACTTCAACGCGATGACGCCGTTCTTTGACTTTTCTTTCGCACTATGTTTACCACCCAATATATTATTTTTCATGGGCACACCAAGAACCAGGTTCGTGAGCATGTGACTATCCTCGGCGGCAGCAGCAGTGACGCGCATGTGGCAGCCAGGATGAATGCGAAGAACACCGGCAATGACGATGATGACTTCGAGTATAATGGGCGTGAAGTGCAAACCACTTTTGAGGTCGTACGCGAAAGTGGGGGCGAATTGGTGGGGATCAACTTTATCCATGTCTTGACTTTGAGGTGCAGAATTGGACCAGGCGCAGCGTAACATGCAGAGTAGCCCAATCACCTGCAACCCACGGAACACGCAAGCAGGGATCTTGCAGCGCACACTGCGCTCAAGCACTAGACTGGTATCACAACAGAGACACTAACAAGACACAAATGCCTACTTGTATTCAATCGGTAACGTCGCCGCTCGCCGCTTTCTCGACCTGACTCTAGTCATAGCAATCCACACGAGCAAAGGAGGCCTTCTCCGCTGTGACGATTCGTTTTCCCGCGAACGCGGCTAGTTCGAAGACATTTCGCACCATATCTTCCGTAAGCAGCCCTCGTGGTTGATGACGAGACGACAAATTCTCTGGGCGTAAGACACTGAGGAAGGCGACGCGACGAGAAACGTCCAGTGGAGTGCTCACAGTGTCTCCACGGAAATCGATGAAGTCTCGAGAGCGGAAAGCCCCGGACTCGCGGTTCCACCTCCTCAATTTCAACAAGTGCAAGTGTGTCAGTCGCTGGTTGTCCTCGATCAACTGGGCCACCGCTTCCGCCGTTGTCGTGAGGAACGTCTCGCTCCATCCGCGTCCAATGGACAAGCGTTCCAAACGATAGACGTCGTCCTGGTCTTCAGCAATAGCGAGAAGGAAGGCGTCGAACTGCTCGATGGGAACGGTGAAATGGCGAAGCTCGAGCGACGAAAGCCGACGGCCTTGGGCGTGAAACTGCACGAGCGGGTCCATGGACTTGAGTTTGATGTGGCCAAGGCGCAAGTTCTTCAGTTGAGGACATTTGTCCAGTGCTTCTGTCAGCGATTTGTCACTCATCGCGTTCTCGATGCTGAGCGATGTCAGCGTGCTGCTAACAAGCGCCAGAAATTGCGAGACGGGGTGGCCAATCGTTTCTTCGGCGGCCTCTTCCTCTTTTTCGGATTCGTCGTCCTGGTCACTCGTTTCCTCGTTGAGAAAGGGTTCAGCTTGTATCTCGAGAAGTAAAGTCGTGATTCCGCACGTTGACACTGGCTGCACACTTGGCACCTCCATTGCATTCTTTGCTTGGCGTTGTTTCTTCTTCTGGAGACTCGATTGGTCGAGTTGACAGAACCCAAAACCCGGAAGCAACACATCCAGAGGTTGGCTGGATGCTTCGTCATCGGCCGTCATCACGATAGCTGGTAGTGACTCGGTAGTGATTATGCTTCTGCCATTGTTGGACTCGCTCACGAGCTGCAGTGTCGTGCCTTTCATGATGACAACTTCACGACGACGAGATGGGATTTCTTCGTTGGGATCGAGAGCCCTGGATTCACCACACCACGCGTACCACAGCGAATCCGACTCGGCTGTCAGCGAGCTATTGAGAGCGTCCAAATCCTGGTCGCGTAACCTGAAGCCTTTCAAGCTTACTGTTTGCACCGAGGTTGCTGATTGTGGGTGGAAGAGACCACAGCCAAGCCAGGCCCACGGGTGCTGGCGTGCCATGAGCTGCTCGCGTAAGATATCGTTGCTTTCCAGGCGGAGGAACTCGAGACCTCGAGCAGTCGGCAGCGCTGAGCAGAATGAAGCCAGGTACTGGCCTTGGCAGTACCACTGAGGTAGGATCAGGCGATTGACTTGCGATGGTCGAGCGCTGTGGCCAGTCATGGTTCGTGCCAAGGCCACCCACGACGAGAAGAGAGCGTCTTCATTCTCGTCTTCAGCTTCAACAACACCTGGGGCAACGTCAGCGACGTCACGGGGACTCCCACTTCGATGAGCTTTCGCAACGAGTGGAAAAACGTTGGATGCACATCGAAGTTGCGGTAGTTCATGTCCAAGCCGTCCAGTCGAAACAATGGCACGCCCTTGTATCTGGCCGACCGTTGCTTCTGGCGCTGAGCAGCTTCAATGTCGCGGAGGTGTACGGCAGTCTCGCGGATGTCATTGACAACGTTGAGCTGGTGGGGGCGAGAATATGTTGTGTAGTTGCAGCTCCGCGCCTGGAAGACGAGCGATAGAGCTCCATCTTGTACACATTCACGCCTTCTTCCGCTGCCAGCGCCAACTTCGTCAGGTCACCTGAGAACTGCGCGCTGTAACGTTCCACACCGAAGATCTCTCGCAAGAACTCCCATTGCATCGCCTCTGGTGCGTAGTTGCCGTACACGAGGATCGAAAACTTGCGTTGGAGCTGGTGGGACTTGAGGTCCATGAATGGCATCGGCTTGAATCGCGACGTGCGGCGAAACTCCGAGATCCACAGTTCGTAGTCCACTTCAGCCAGCATACTCGTGAGAATCAGCGCCTCATCATCGAGCGCAGGCGCAGCAACTCGGCTTCTTCGGTTTCGTTGTCGTCGTGGACGTCAATGTCCAGCTCGATGCGCCAGTCGTTTGGCTCGCGGCCCAAGCGCACGTCTTCTGTGTCGTATCGCCACCGATCCGCCATGGACACGCGGCGCGTGAGAACTTTGAACCAGCGCCGTAGAAAGCGCCAGCGCTCGGACATTGGCACGCCGACCGTCTCGCCATTGCCTTGGCCATTGCCGTCCGAGTCGTTCTCCTCGTCGACCGTCTCGTCGTCACTGTAGATGCCGAAGCTGTCGACGCTATCGTCATCGGAAGAGAGAGGCGCCAGGTCGTCCGAACCCCAGCCTCGATGCACGTGGTGCCAGTTGTCCACGTCGTCGACGTCCATGCTGCTATCGCTCATTTTCGCGCGCTACTTGGTTCGCTGTCATAACAGTGCGTCCTCGAGGTCATTACCGCGGGAGAAAAGAGCTCTTCGATACCTTGTTAGAGTGACATATGAGAAAGTACGCACACAGTGCATGAGAGTGTTGGTGTCCTCAGTTTCGAGGGAGAAATGGATGGGATTACTGTGTGGATGTTAGACTAGTTGCTTACAGCACCTTGACGACGACCTTGCCGACGGCGCGACGGGTCTGCACGCGCTCGATGGCGTCCACGACCTTGTCCATTGGCACGACCGAGTCGACAACTGGCTTGACCTTACCGGCCTCGATGAGCTCACCGATCTTGATGAGGTCGTCGCCCGACGACTTGCAGAACATGTACACCTGCGAGGCACCAATTGGCGACTCAATTGGCTCCGGGATCTGGAGCAGCGACACGTAGCGGCCGGTGTCCTTCTTGAGCACGACCTGGGCGTCGGTGTTCCACGAGGCAGGCTCCATGCCGCAGTCGTAGATGAGGTCGATCGAGTGGTTCTCGACGACATCGACCCACTTCTGCGTGTGGTAGTCCACGACCTCATCGGCACCGATCGACTTGACGAACTCAGCGTTCTTGGCGCTGGTCGTGGCGACGACGTACGCACCCACAGCCTTGGCGAACTGCACGGCGAAGATACCGCACGAGCTCGAGCCGCCGAGGATGAGCACACGCTGGCCGGCCTTGAGGCCACCGTGCTGGAACAGACCCTGGTAGCTGGTCAGACCGACAAGCGGGACGGCAGCGGCATGGTCGAAGTCGATGTTCTTTGGCTTTTGCGCGACGTACTTGGTCTCGATGTCGACGTACTCGGCGATCGTGCCGAAGTTTGGGATCTCAGCGCGCGAGTAGACCTCGTCACCGACCTTGTACTCGGTCACGCCCTCGCCGATCTCAGCGACGACACCAGCGGCGTCGAAACCAATGCGGTATGGCTTGTCGGCCGATGGCTTGCCGCCGGTCAGGTACTCGCCCCACATCTCAACGATGAGGTAGTCGACTGGGTTGATCGAGGCGCTGTGGACCTTGACGCGGACCGAGCCGGCGGCGAGCACGCCCTGGTTGACGGTGGCGATCTTGAGCACGTCCTTGGACTTGCCGTAGCTCTCGTAAACGGCGGCCTTGAAGGTAGCTGGGACGGAGGACATGATGGATGCGGGAGGTTCTTCTGAAGACTTGCGGTGGTAGCGGAGCTGCAGATTGCAGAATGAGAGAGGAGAAGCACCAAGCGCGACGTCGGACGGAGGCTCCTCAGTCCAGCAGAGTCCATGGGGGCTCAACGCCTGTGGAGAAGGACAGGCTGGAGCTTCGAGATCTATCGATCCATCATCCATCGAAGACGTTCTGTCGTGACGATGGTTTACATCATCCACAAGACAAATTATCATCCAATCATATTGCAAAGTGGACATGTTATCCAATTTAATTGGCTGAATATAGTGTCTTTCGCTGATGTTCAGTCCAATCAGAGGAGAGTATGGTGGAAAGGCTGCGCCTCAGCATGGTACACACGTAGTCCTCGGTGGCTACGTACGGCTCCGTGTGTACAGAGAGCGTGGCGCCGTCGCATGAAAGCGGATCTTGTCACGTAGCTCCGGAAGACTACCAATTCACTGGAGAAATGTATGGCGGCGGGGGTTCTGTAGCCATCGGAGCTGTCGCAACCGCAAAATTGAACCATGAGATGAGATGGAGGCGTGAGTCCCAATAGTGATTGCCTAATATTGAACGCTACAGAAGCATGATGCATGATGATGATGAAGGCGGTTGTTTACATGAAGGACGAAGAGCAGCTTGTAAGATCGAACCAACAGGACATCAACCAGTGGATTCTATTGATACCGAGAATGGCGGATCGGACTAATACTACGCCACCGTGGGCACCGCTTTATTGTATGTGGCCTTTCGGCGATCCTATGCATGTATACCCACGGTTACTCTACTGTAGTTGAACCAGGACGGATGAAATGGCGACCTGCGACATCAAGGCTGCGACTGTAGTAGATCACATGTGGTTTGACGTCAATATATTGAATGTGTTCACTGTGAGTAGAGGGAGCTAGATCCGCGGGTGCATTGCGCTACGCAGGCGGGCGCTTAAAGCACCTTCACGATGACCTTGCCGACGGCGCGGCGCGACTGCACACGGGCAATCGCGTCCACGACCTTGTCGAGTGGGTAGGTCGAGTCGACGACCGTCTTGACCTTGCCCTCTTCGATCCACTTGCCGATCTTGACGAGGTCATCGCCCGACGACTTGCAGAACATGAACACCTGCGAGGCACCGATTGGCGACTCGATCGGGTTCGGGATCTCGAGCAGCGACACGTAGCGGCCGGTGTTCTTCTTGAGCACGACCTGGGCGTCGGTGTTCCACGACGCCGACTCCATGCCGCAGTCGTAGATGATGTCGATCGAGTGGTTCTCGACGACATCGACCCACTTCTCCGTGTGGTAGTCAATGGTCTGGTCGGCGCCAATGGACTTGACAAACGCCGAGTTCTTCGCACTGGTCGTGGCGATCACGTGCGCACCGACGGCCTTGGCAAACTGCACACCGTAGCTGCCCGTGGAGCTCGAGCCGCCGAGGATCAGCACGCGCATGCCGGCCTTGAGGTCGGCGTGCTGGAACAGGCTCTGGAAGCTGGTGAGCGCGACGAGCGGCACGGCAGCTGCGTGGTCAAAGTCGATGTTCTTCGGCTTTGGCGCGACGTACTTGGCCTCAATGTCGATGTACTCCGCGACGGTACCGAAGCTTGGGATCTCGGCACGCGAGTAGACCTCATCACCGACCTTGAAGTTGGTGACGCTGGCACCGACCTCAGCGACGACACCAGCGGCGTCCAGACCGAAGCGGTACGGCTTGTCGGCCGATGGCTTGCCGCCCGTGAGGAACTCACCCCAGGTCTCGACGAACAGGTAGTCGACTGGGTTGATCGAGGCGCTGTGGACCTGGATACGCACGGCGTCCGCGGCGAGCGTTGGCTGGCTGACCGTGGTGATCTTGAGCACGTCGGCAGGCTTGCCGTAGCTCTCGAAGGTGACGGCCTTGAAGGTGGATGGGGCTGGGGACATCTTGAAAAAAGGTGGGGAGGTTGCTTGGCTTGAGGGCTGGAGCGCAGATTGGAGATTGAGAGTTCGTGGACTAGACGCAGCGCGAAGGGGTTACGGAGATCGTCAGCCTCGCTCGTTGCACGAGCGGTGGAGGACGAAGGCTGCGGCAGTGGTGGGTTGCAAAAAGCATGGAACCTCTCCACTCGAAAAGATCGTGTTTTCTCAGCGAATCCAAAACGGAGACAGGCGTGATTACTAGCCCTTCCTTTTTTATAACCAATCATCGGGAAAAATAACTTCAAGTTTGATGCTTTTTAACCAATGAAATGGAGGAAGTGGATAGGCGGCCATTTTGTCATTGAGTAATCATAGACCGCGACTCATATGAGTGGAACCCAAGACCCAGACTCTGCTAATGCACGCTGGTTACGTCGCGGACTCTGGATCGGTCTGTCTCGTCGTGGCTGAGGTCTCAACACGTTGCATCACTTGGGGTTTGTATGGAAGCTCCAACTTGCAGTTTACATCCGCGTGGACGGGCACACGTGAGCTTGTAAACTTCATGTTTGAATTGAGCTGATCCCGATCAGATTGGGCTGATGAATCTCGTGACGCACTGCACCAACATGCGGCCCAGGAATCCTCCTCTCCTCACATCCAGAGTGTGAATGTGAGGCGGACTCTACGGCGGAGAGCATGCTGCGGCTGTGAGCTGTCGCAGTGTCGTGCCACAGCCACGCAGATGCGGTGTCTGTGTCTTTCTGGCCGTATCCTTGATGCGGGTCTTGGCCATGAACACCACAGACAAGGCCTTTGGCCGACGACTCACATCAAAATGAAGAAAACAGAAACTTGTCTCCATTGGTGTGGACGTTGCTGCAACATGCCGTTCTGAAGGCAACGCCGGACGTAGACCGTGGCCCTTTGCTCGTTTGGGAAAGTTTCTCCCTTCATACGCTCGTTGGAATATTCTGTTTTGAGTCATGCGTTGTGAGCTCTTGTCGACAACGTACGCCCGACATAACAAATGCATATTCGATTCATGTCGTAAGCGTCGGTGACCTGCAAATAAACTTCCTTATCCCTGCGCCGGAGGGATGCCTTGTCCAAGTTGCGGGGGTTGTGCGTCGTCACAGATCACGGTTCTCGTATTCGGCGTCGCGGCCAGCGAGCAGGTCAGTGCCTTCAGATCATCGGCCAACACGAGTCCTGGTCTCCCTTGCTCCACACGATGAAGTGCCTGAAGAAACGCCCATCGACTAGAAGCTGGTAGAGGCTCACGAATCTCGGCGATCGGCATTCCATTCGTGGCTTCGGCAATTTCCTTGTACGACGACTGGTCTGGCTTGGCAACGTGGTAGTGGAGGTACCGCAGATTGGATTGTGGATCGCGAGCTACTTGGCTCAGGGCGTCCAGCACTGAGTTCTCGAGTCGTAGACCCAGGCGTAGGCTTTCTATCTTGCTGAATTGCGGCGCGTCGCCATCGCGGCTTCTGCACTTGTCCAGAAATCCCTCGAGAGCACTACTCGGGACGGTTGCCGAACCTAACTCAAGTGACCGTAACGGGATGTCCGAAGAAAACGCCTTCTCGAAGACAGTCATGGAGTCGAGTGTCACGTCGGAGATCGTGAGATGCTGGAGATTCGGACAGTGTGCCAACGCGGACTGGACCGTTGATTCGTCGACCCCGGGAATTCGAAGCCGCAGAGCTTGCAGCGGGAAGCCACCAGCATACTCGAAGATTTCGTGGAGGTGGTTCATCGTCGTTGTGTCCCCTGGGACACTAATCAACTCGAGGGACTTGAGATTAGCGGTGACGGAGTCATCGGGATTTGCATGGATATCACTGAGACTGAGGCGTGTTCTCTTTCTCGGAAAAGCTCTCCGCGGCACGGTGCAGAAGCCGCGTCCGTCGATGAAGATGTAGGCCTTGTCGCCGTCGCTACGAAGAAAAATGGCGTCCAGATCGGCTGTTGTCGTGATCGAATACTCGTTGGTCTCATCAAAGCCGAACTCGCTCGTCACGACTGTGCCTGCTGGTATACGAACGCCATGCAAGGGCGAGTTGTTTGGCTGAGTCTCTTCTCGGGCAACCCAGTGCTGGAAATAGTAGTCCAATGGGTTGATGACGCCAATCATGTGGAAGATCCCGTCGGCGTCGTCCTCGGCGATGGACACACCGCACACGGAGAGCGACTCCAGCGATTGACACGAGTTGGAGCTGAGAAACGAGAGTATGATGAGCTCCCACACCCCTGGAGGGAAAAACTCGATTGTGCCGTCCGCATGAAACAACTCGTTGATCTCACCAATCTGAAGCATTTTCACGTTGTCGGCACGAAGCATTGCTGAGCAAAGTGCCGCGAATTCTGGGGTCATAACTTCCAGTATTCCAACCATCAGCCGTCGGATCGAAACGCGTGGCAACGTGGAGTTCATCGGGTGATGGTTGCCCAAGGCAGTCACAAAGCTGATCCAGCTTTCGCGCCACTCTGGATTGAACAGCTCTTCGTCAGGTGGCGGTGCGAGAGGCAAGTAGATCGTGTCGATGTGGACACCCAGTAGTATGATCCGCTCGAGCACTCGCATCGTGTCCGGGTGCTCGAAAAGTGTCCTCATATTGAGATGCAGCGAGTCCAGAACGAAGTGCGGACGCTCGACAGGAAGCCGGTTCGTCGCTTGGATCTGCTGGATAGTTGTTTCGAGAAAAACAAGGAAGCTGACGTTGTGCTCCTTTGCTGGAGCGACTAGCTGGCCATCTTGGAATGTCCCCGGTGTGGCCGGGACGAAGACGTGGAGCTGAAGACGCGGTCGAACTATCTCTTTGCCATTGCTCAGTGTGGTTGCACGCCTCAGATACTGATGAAAGTCCTTCATATACATTCTACCGTCGCAGCCGCACAGAAACTTCATGGTCTTGTCCCAGTCGACGAAGATCAGCGGGTGGTGACGCTGGATGCGGAATTGGTAGTTTGGTCTTAGGTCATGCGCTGTCAAGTCCATGAACGGCGCCGGCTCAAACTCACTGAGCTCACGAAGCTTCTTGCGCCACAGACCATTGTCCGCACTGGCAAGTACACTGGTGAGCAGCAGCGCGTCTCTGATGCGCGTGAGCCTGGTCTCGATCTCGCGTTGGGACTTGAAGAGGAGGTCTTTTGACCAGTCGACTTCGAGCCACCAGTCTGTCTCGGGGTCTCGCCCCATAGGCACGGCGCCTGGCGTATCATGGCGATCAAGGTCAGCAACGCGGACGATGCCCTTGAGGATCTTGAACCACGGGTCGATGAACGCCCATTCTTCCGTCTTGCTTGGTGTCGCCATGATCGTTTCCATCGTCGTTTCCACTTTCCGCTTCCAATCGTCAACTGTCGAACGTGGCCTTTCTGATACATCTGATAATACTCAGTATACATGTACTGAGAAATAATTCGCATAATTACGAAAATGTACTTGGACTAAAACAAACGAAAATAACTGAAATATCAACGTGCATTTGTATAATTACAGAAATGTGTGATGGGTACCTAATACTGGATCTGGTCAACGTCGGTGAGGATGAGGACTGATCGACGACGTGCCTTGGCTGCGAGCTCAATGATGATCCTCAATGGGTCTTCAGCTACTGCGGGGATAGTGCTGTTTCCACTAAGGCGTCGAAGCGATCCGAGGAATGCGAGTCTGCTCTCAAGCTGGAGAGGCGAGTCGACTTTAGCGAGAAACGACCCGTCATGGGTCTTGAGGCGGTCCCAGTCTGCGACTGGGATGCTGGAGAACGGCCCGGCGGTCCGGTACACTTGCACAGTTGAGAAGTTCTTGTTCGTGTTGAGTAGATCCTCCAGTGCGGTGACGGTCGTCTTGCGGAACGTATTGCTCCATCCTTCGCCGACGCGAAGCCGACTCAGCGTGGTCGAGATGGCCTTCTTTTCATCGGACAAGACCGACAAGAAGGTTTCGAAGGCGTCTATCGGGATGGCGACCGTACGCAACTCAACCGACGTGAGCTTGCTTGCATCAGGACGATCGTAGGCTTCGACCAACGCGTCGAGAGACTGCAACGTGGCTCCGTTTATCCGAAGGCTCTCCAGGTTCGGGCATGCATTAAAGCATTCGTGGAGCATGGCGTCATCGACGTCGGCGCGGTCGATCGCGAGAGCTGTAAGGGATTTTCCTGTGAGTTGCAGAATGCGCGGGATCCACTGCTTTGGGCCAACGTCGAGTGACCCGTCGAGTCCGGGTGTGGGCTGAGGACCAGGCGCGAGGCTCAGCACAAGAGTCCGCAATGCAGGCTGAGCATGGTTGGGGGCATCGACTCGGCTCTCAGTGACAACACTCTCAAAGCCAGCGACAGCGTCGGTTGAGATGTCACCGAGACCAGCGAGTTCGAGAGACTGGATCGAGTTTGTTGCGTGGTGGCTGAAAAAAGCTGCCGCGAGGTGGCGCCAGAACACAGCGGTCGACAGCAGTGGAGAAGCTTGGCCTTGAATGGACAGCGAGCGAACGTTGGTCGTCGTCGTGAGCGACTGCAGCCACACAGTCGATAGCGCCGGTGTAAGATACAACGACGGGATCTCCAGTCGGTCAACTTGAGCCGTTGTGGCCGTTGATGGGCGAGTCGAAGAGAGCAGCTTCCGTACCAGTGGACGCCACGATTGTTCGAGTGACCCTTCGTCTACGCTGTCGCGGTTGTATCTTCCTGGAAGTGCCAAGAAGTCGATCCGCACGTTCGTTTCCAAGAGGCGCTCCAATGCGTTGAACACGACTGGGTGGGCGTCGTGGCGCCAGAGGTACAGCTCCACAGTTTGGAGCTCAAATGACGGCAGCAATGCGTGAACACCCTCGACGTTCTCAGCGCTGTTCTGCTTGATGTGAAGGACTGTATTCGTCACGCTGTCAAGCGCTGCGCCTTGTTTTTCTGGTGTCGAAGCAGCTTCAGAAAACTCGATTCGCACAGGCAGCGGCTTGATCACATCGTCCCACTTCACCTTCTTGGACTTGGCCATCGCACACAATGCAAAAGCGCTCGACAGAAACTCCTCACTGAACTGCCCTTCGTGCGCAGATGAAGCCTCATCACCAAGTCCCCACAGTGTTGCTATCTTGTCTCGCCATCCGTTGGTCTCGGGCGACGCGCCGCCTTCGAGTGTGAGCGCGAACTTGCACTCCACGCGCTCTTCAAGATGCTCTTTCGTGAGTCGCAGCCCACTTGTGGTCTTCATCTCCTCATACCACGCGCTATAATCGACACGCGCGAGCATCGTGGTCAGCAGCAGCGCCTCTCGCAGCTCTTTGTACAGTGCCACGTCATCGCCAGCACTCGCCAAACAGCCGTGGTGACCGAAGAACCCGCAGTTTTCATGGCGTTTCAGCCCCTTCGGATGTACGTGGATCCACCAGTCTGATGGCGTGCTCGACTCCACGCGTACGTTCTGGGAGTTGAGGCGATGGCGATCCGACAGCCTCACACGGTCGTTGAGAACGCGGAACCATCGCGACAACAACGACCGGTCTCCTGCGTCTGCTGGTGTCGACACTTGAGTCGTTTCCACCGACGAAACGCCCTGCTTGAGTAACGTCGCCGGCGACTGGAATAGCACGCCCATAATGGTGGGATGATTGATGAGTGACGTCGGAGGCAAATCTTGCAATGGCGTCTCATGCAATGCACGCCATCAAGACCACATACTGTGGGTAGCGAACTTTAGTGGAGACCGTCATACTGAGCTTCTCCAGTACTGAACCCAACCGTATCATGTTGGATGCTTCTTTGCTGGTGATGGCCGTTTGTTCTTCGTTTTCTCCTCATGTGGTTCGCAATCATCAATTCATCATGCAATGAGCCAGTCAAATAGCGCCGTTGGGTCGACTAGCCAGTCAGATGGCGCCATCGCGCCGTGTCACTTCAACATGAAGTGAAGCACCTGGCCCGATGATTGGCCTTTGTTTATCTCAGTAAGCCGCGGCTGTCCAAAGCAGACTTTCACACAGGCAAAACGCAGCATCATCATGATGGGCGCGAGCATGATGAGCCTAAAGTACAGCGATTTGGACCAGGATATTGAAGTGTTAACGTGCAATAATCAGCGTTTGCATTACGGGTACGGTACTGGGTGTCGTAATCGAAGACATTCGCGGCGACTTCGCTACCACCGTACGCGACGGTAGCGTGGCTCGACAGCGAACTCGAAGATGTGCTGCTTGACGTGGCCATCCATGTGGAGCGCTGCATTGGAGAGGGCAACAGCACGCATGCCACCTAGGAATGCGATGAGCTGAAGCTTTTGATCGTCAGTAAACCCAGGAATCCGCAAGCCGTCGAACTTGTCCTGTCCCACCCGCAGTTGGGAAGACCGCCCATGGAAATGCGCCAAGGTCCTGTTCTCGCGGAGCACGTTCTCAACTAGCTGGACGGTTTCGGCGCTCGATAAGTGACTTTGACCAAAGTCGACTTGCAGTCTCTCGATGTGGGACGCAACAGAGTCGTTGGGTGGCTTCTTTTGCAAGAATGTGCCGATGAACTCGTGCAGGTCGGCCGATGGCGTGTTCGCGACCTCTAGAGTCAGCGACGATATCTTGGCTCCGTTTGCATATCCCTGGCGGAGGACATCCATTGACGAAAGAACCAAGTCGCGTGTTTGAAGACTCTTCAGGTTCGGGCACAGCTCAAAAACACGCCGAAGCACCTCGTCGCCACTCTCCACACTGAACTTCAGCGCGCGAAGACGTGCCCCGACAATCTCCAGTAGACCAAGCAAACCTGCAAGCTCCATCATCCTAACGTTGGACCCTTCAATCACCAGCTGCAAACACGACGATGGGATTCTCTCGTTTGCTGGCTCGGTCTTCATTCTTTTGTTTGGACGGTCAGCTAGTTGCCCCCAGCCGAATCCATACCCTGGGATGAAGATCACACGCTCACCAGCATCGTTTGGTAGCGACAGCAGCTCGCCCCACGTCTCGTTGATATGGTAGCACTGACGCGCATTTGAAACTCGAAAAGTCGCCCGCGGCCGAATTGTCGTCACCACTGGCTGGAAGTGAGGATCCAAGACCGGGAAGTCCACTACGTACTCGCTGTCAGCGATACTGAGAAGTTGGAATGGGTTGTCACTTTCTACAATCTCCTTGACAGCCGGAAGCTCCAAACTCGTCGGGCGCTCACCCTGAACGCTCAACTTGGTCACGCTCGTCGCCGAAGCTTTGCTGAACATCGCGAATGCCAACCAGTGCCACGATCGGGAACGCTCAGTTTCAGTCAAACCGAAATGGTTCCCGTCCTCGTGAGTATGCAGGGCCAGTATCTTGACACCTCTCGCGGATGCGAGCGCCGAGCAAAGTAACGCAAAGTGGGGACGCGCCAGGAAACTGCCATGCACCTCGATACGCGCGTGCACTAACCAAGCGACCTTGATCATCAGCCTCAACACCGGTTAAAAGCCGGATAAATGGGCCCCACAACTTTAAATTAAATTGGTGGTAGCCGTCGAGCACTGGCAGCATGAAATCGGAAAATCGAACACCGGTCTGGAGCAGATTCGTGAAGGCTTCAATCACGCGGTCATCGGCACCACTTCTGAAGAAGATGCCATTCATGTCCGTAACACGGAAGAGCGTGCCCCGAGATGTCCCGCTGGCTTGCGCTTCTTCTAGCAACCGCTCCGTGTGGTGAATTGCATCAACGATCTGCATGATGCGTGCGCTAAAATCGTGAGAATTGCCTTCGTCACCGTCAAAGCTCAGTACAAGCTTCAGTGGCGTTGGCTCCACATCCACCCACGACACGCCGCGTCTTCCTAGTTCTCGCTGGATGCCCGCCAAGTCGTTGGCATAGTCTTCAGTGTGTCCTATATCTCCCATCAGTCGGCCAAGACACTTGGACCACTTGAGAAAGTGCGTGTTATGATTGGTGCCGAACAAAAGCAGGAACTGGATCGGGATGCGAGGAGCCGCACGGCCTACTCCTCCTCTTGGGAAGTTCACGTGAGCGAATGTCTTCATCATAGCACACCACCCGTGGTAGTCGACCTTGCCCACAAAACTTGTGAGGACGATGGCGTCGCGACCCGCGCTTCCACCGTCGGCGACAAGCACCACGGATTACCGACTGGATCGTCTTCATCCTGCTCGCTTTCGTACGCATCGTCGTCGCCAAATGATATCGATTCAGTACGGCTTCCAGCCAGAAGTCGGCGTTATCGTCGGCGCTGTCGTCGTTGCTGTCGCCATAGATGCGGATCGCGTGTCGCCACTGGGTATCCGTTTCCGACACCACCAAGTCCGCCTCCCCAAGGATCGTGAACCAATCGGAGAGGAACAGTCACTCGACTGGAGCCGTGCTTACTACTTCTGTTGTTGTTGGTAGTGACGCAGCCTCCTGTGTGCGTTGCTGGGGAACTTCCATCTCGCCTTGCTTGCAACTTGCCGAATGCGTGGATCTTTGGCGCCTTGCGTTCGAAAAGCTCCGAGAAACCTGTATAATCGCATAATGAGCCCGTCACCAGTGTACCCATTATCCGGTTTTAGAGTTTCCAGAAAAAGTTACCATTTTCTGGAAGGGGCAAAGGGGATTTTCTACCACTTTGCAAAGTTAATGGGACTTTTATACCAAAAGTTCAAAACTGTGGAAAATATACCACTTGGGCCCAATCGACAACTTTTCTGTGGAAAATATACCAAATTGAATTTTTCAGCTTAGGTTCTGTGAAAATATGAAAAATATACCAGGATATGACATCCT